>VZTJ01006434.1:934616-950225 GCA_013397795.1 Orthonyx spaldingii | reverse complement strand
GTGAATTGCTCGGGGTGTTTTGGAAGTGGGTCTAGAATAGAAGAGGGCATAGATAAAAAGCTGGAATTTAGAACTAACAGCATGAAATAAATGAAGTGAAAGGGAAGAAGAGAAATGTGGCAAGGAGCCAGGATGTAGGTAGACACAGACTAATCAGAAAAATGAAAGAAGAAAGTGACATGTGAGGAAAAAAAGCCACTGAGATTGAGCAAAGGAGATTGGGACTGTAAGCAAGTGGGGCAGAAGGGCAGGAAGGTTGGCATGAAGTCAAAGTAGAAAAAAAATGAAAGCTTGGATGAGAACCAGGGAGAGGAGGAGGGGCAGAAGCTGACTGTGCAAAGAAATCAAGATTTGGATAAAACATGTAAGGAAAGGACATACAGCCAGGCAAATGAATCGGACAATAAGGCAATAGAATAAGGACAAGAATGGAACAGACTGGAGGCAATGGGACAAACAAGGTTATGTGTGGGAGTAATGAACCGTAAATACTGTGTCTGTTCATGCACAGAGCCTGGAATGGAACTCAAGTTCCCCAAGTGTCACCACTACCTTTCTGCACTCAGCAAGTTTAACCTACATGGTCTAAGAGCATGCCTTTTAAACCTCTGGAACAGTTCAAGCAAAAAGAGAGCTACTTTTTCAGCTACTAATGCAAAGGTCACTTAAATGTTTTTCTCCAGCTGATGTAAAAACTTCATCAGTCTTTACATAAAGACTGATAACCTACATTTCTATTTTTCAATCCACCAGGAAATTAGACAGAGAAAAAATAAATCAGGAAAAATATTATGTGATCTTGTGATTAAAGACATAAGTTATGGTCCTACAAGTTATATATTTATATTACAGAGAAGATAATAAATCTGCCACTATTCAGAGTTTTTGCCTGAAAAGCCTTGTTAGACTTCTTTTTCATACTTGCCTCTCATATATGAAAGTCATTATAAATGGTATTTTAAAATATAAAATTTATATTGATCAGAGATCCTGCAATAAACAAGTATATAGTGTAGACTGTGCACACCTCAGCTTTAAAATCATACATGTAAACACCGAGAATTTTATTGTGATTTTGTAAACTGAGATTGTCGCTAGTTTGTATGTGAAATTTAAACTATTTTCTTATCATTTGGTATTGTGTGAATCTAGGTTTTCTTGCCTTATGTTCTCTCCCCACAATTAGCATTTGAATCATTTATAGAAATCTTGTGACTATATTGAGAGTGAAAGAAAGATAAGACAAGTAGAAATCCCAAAGTGGTCTCTCTGTTTGAGGAAACTGAGTGTAATTTGATTTGAAGGGAAATATGGCTCTTCTACCTGAGTACAATCACATATGCCAAAAATGAACAAAAAGACTAAAGAAAAAAGGGTGAGATATGTCTGGATAAAACATTCTCTAGAGTATTTTCTGACCATAAATTAAAGACTCCAACTACTTGACAGGGAAAATATTTATTTCCTGTGTGACTATAATCTATTCTTTTTGAAACACTAAACAAGTACTCCTTCTTTAGGCTCTTCTCATTGAAAACATTTGTGGAGTGTGGTTGCAGAAGTTCAGAAACTGAACTACTATGGTAATAGCCAAACTTGATGAGATTAATAATCATTTCCCACAGTGAGTTCATATATCACTCTACACTGAAGCATATTCCAAAAACAGATGTGGATTTTTTTTTTTTTGTTTGTTTCGAGCTCAACATGCACTTAAAGGAAAAAAAAAAAAGAAACTACAGGTCACAGTTGAGTCAAATGACTAATCTGTTTTGGTAATGATGAGCAAATTAGTTCATATAGTAACAGGGTGTATCTCCGAGACTTCAGCAAGGAGCAGAGTTCCTTTTATAATCTGAAAGAAATGTTGTGTTTTGATGAACTAAGTAATCAGAGGGGTATGATTCAGACCAACCAAATGTGTGTAAGGGAGAATATACTTACAGAATGACAATTTCACACATTTGAAAATGCCACAGGGTGTATATAATATGCTAAGAAACATGAGGTAGGTATCTGATATCTATAAACATTTTTCATTTATTTGGGATATTTCCAGTTTACTGATGGGAAGAAATCCTTGCTAGTACAAGATTTACTCTTGCAGAGATCCAGTCAGCAGATGAACAAATGTCTTATCCAGTCTTTTTTGACATCATGAAACCCTTTAAACCTCAAAGCCAGAGGCTAAATCTGTCTCACTAAGTAAGAGAGTGCAATGGAGCAAGCTTAAGTATTCCTCATAATCCACACTGCTTAACTGTTAGCTCTCTCCCTGACTCTCCTTTGGACCACTCCAACCAGCTCTCTACAAACATGACTAATCTCCTGTAGCGGAAACTAGCTCTAAACAATATGAACGTGAGCCAGTCTGTTGCCTGGCTTAATCCCTAGCCCTCTTTTCTGTAGTGATTTAACAGTTTAGACATCGGCATCATCCCCCAAGGATGAAATTTTGGGAGAAGCAGTGTTTAAGCTACTGCAGAGTCAGCTCTGACCTGCATGTCTCCGATAGCTGTTTGAAAGGTGACATTTCTGTGATAAACAACAAAGAAACAGCTTGTGCCTGGGAATTGTGCCAAAGTACCCAAGGCAAATGTCAGAGCCGCAGCCTATTCCCACCATGGGGAGGGCGAGTGTGTGCTCTCCTGATCACAGCAGCTGGAAGATGTCCAGCAGGGACAGCACTACCAATGCCAGATTACTAGCAGTCCACAAAGTGATTGCTGTGCTAAATTCAAATCAAGGGGCCAGCCTGAGAAACACAAGTCTCCCTCCTGCAGTTGGCACTGGTGCCAGCACGGGCAGTGTGGTACCCGAGCGACGACGTGTGCCCTGCGCTGGTGTGCACAGACAGCAACCACAAACACACCAGCACTGCCCTGCTGCGTGAGAGTGAGACAAAGGAGTTCCAGTTGCAAGCAAAAACAGTGTTAAAAATGTGTATGTCCAAAATGCCTTCTTAAATTTACATAGGCAACTCTGACATATTCTAATTTCTTGAGGCTAGCTTTGTTGCCCTAATAATTGAAGAAGTTTTTGTGTCTCACAGATGCAGATCTGGATGTGTGTTGTAGAGGTTATTATTTTCCATCATTTTATTAAGGTAAAATTATTAAGGTAAGAAACTCTGATGTTAATATCTCAATAATATTATTTTTGGCATAATGTTAATATCTCAATATGCATTAAAACCATAAAATTGCTTTTAGTCTTAATACTTATTGGGGGGGGAGGGGAAGGAATTACAACAGTCCTAGAAACTCAGAATAACATTTCGTATAAATAGGTCTATTTTTTCATGTTTGCAGGCTGGTAGTACTTCAATTAACAGTCTACTGAACTCACTGATAACCTAATCTGTTCTTGTAAAGCAGATTCTTGTCTTACAAACAGAGACTGACCTGCAGGCAGTAGCCTCAGCTGCCCTATTATGTACTCAGCAGCCATATCCTGTACACAACCCTCAAACTCACCAGCAATATCCTGTACTCCTATGCAAGAAAAGTATTCTACTCTGGATTTACACGGTCTGTCACTAATAGGAAATTCATTTATCATTCACCCATGCTCTGTTTCAATATTCGGACTAATAATGTTTTGACATGGTAAATTTATCCATTAAACTGGTTTTCTTTACACATATATACAAAGATAGATACAGATAATATTTTTCTTTAACATCAGATACTGACACTTAAAACCCTTACTTATTCCTTCTCTGGAAACAATGCAACAACATTCTGCTATGTTTTGCTTGTGATAAGATTGGCATTGTTATAAGTATCTAACTCTACTCCTCCTCTAGGATTCACTCTGTGCAGCTTTATGCTTTCTAAATGTAAGGCATCAGCTCCACGCCCACTTCATGATGACTGGGGACACCCAGAAGACCAGTGGCAAGTTGACCCATTCTTTGACCCCACACTTAGACCTGGATTCCTCATGAAGAATTTCAAAATTTTCAGATTACATCTGACATCTGGTAGTTGCCCATGATCTCTATAACCAAGGAGGGTCAGAACTATAAGCAATCAATCATTGCCCCTACTTTAAATGCTCCCTCTAGAATATTCTGGGTTGTCTTCTAGAGGTGATTCTTCTCATTAGACAAGAAAAAGCTTTGACTTTGCCCTTGAGTTTAGTTGGCTAAATTTAGTTGAGAAGAACCCCATCCTAAAAAAATTGTGTTTGCCATAATTAAGAAATCTCTACAAGCCAGGTTTATTAGAAGGTGTGGATGCAATGTCTTTCACATGATTAGCTCACACAGATGGATGTATCTTTCTCCAGTAATTTTACATATAAATTACTGTGCAAGATGGAGCCATAAGATTTTTATAATCCACTTCATTTACAACTTGAGATTTGTAACAAGAAGCTTACAGTGCCTTTATTCTTCACAAGCCTCCTCCTGTGCAGACGCAAATTAATTTTTCTCACCATAAATTTAAAACTTGTGCAGTTCCTTGGGTTTTTTTCCCTCCCACATAAAGTAAATTAGTAACATCTCTATTATTGCTATGCTCTTACAAATAGCCAAACGTGGTGGGGTTTTTTCCATTTTGTGTATTTTTCTATCTGCAAACACAGAACTGTATATGTATAGAGCTCAGGCCCTTCAACTGAGTCTGGATGTCACTCTAAAACAGAGTAAAAATATCTTCATATCACAACAATTTTTTTTGTAAAGTAGTATTCGAAATAGATGTATGTAAGGTCTATAATATAAAATAGATCAAAAACTAAATCTGTAATGTGTATAACTAATTCAATAGCCTTTTATTAAGGTGAGAAGCTGCTCCACATGAAAAATACATCTGTAGCTATTTTATAAACAGGAAAAACTATCAATCCTTATGGCTCCTGGAATACAATACTATTCCTGTATTGCATGGGGTTTGGTTGTAGACAGTGCAGCACCAGTGCTAGCAAATTATTCAGTGATAATTGTTTAAAACAGGTTTTCTGAAATTTCTGTGACCAGTTATTAAAGGATCATTGCTTATCAGACAAGCTATAAGACAAGAAAAGGTTATTTTGCTGTTCAAATACATTCCTGGAAGGACAGAAATCCTCCCAAGAACTTAAAGGACAGCAAACTAAGACCAAATAGACTTTTTGACAGTCTTCCAGTACAAGATAGAGATTTATCACTGTAGCAAGTTTTTCATGTGTGACTTTAAAAAAAATATGTCACAAATATGTGTTAGAAGAGTGTGAAACTGTACAGAATCAAGTCCAGAATTTATATTAATGATTTTCTCAGGGAACATTACTATTTTTGGCTAAAAAATAACTATTTCCTCATAAATTAAAAGAGACTATCCAAATCATGTCTTGTCTAAGGTTATTCCCTTTCTGCCACACTATTTTTAACCAAAATAGTAACAATGCTCATATTAGTCTATAACGAATTACTCAAAATGAAATTATAAATATGTTATGCATGTGAATTCATTCTAAGGCTAAAAGATATTTCAAAATTATCATCATAAGAAAGCAAACTTTAAAAACACCCTAATGATCTAGTTACTGAAAGAAGCATTTCCCTGCTATTTAATGAATCCCTTCTATAAAGGAATTTAAATTATTTACTTGTTTCTTACAAACAGAATCACATGAAAGCTGTATTTATCTCCCAAATAACACTGGCAAATAATATGTAATGATAATAAGATATCTCTAAATTTTATTATTCACTAACACTACAAAGGGAGAATATTTGGTCTGTATTTGGCTAATTTTAGTGAAGAGCACAATGTTCCTTCATTGTCTTTCTCTGTGTGTACCCATACTGGGTGTATAGAGACTAGTGCAGCCGGTCCCTGACTCCTCACTGAAAACTCCTGAAATAGCAAGAATTAACACTACTGTCATCTGGGACATAAAGGGAGATACAGTTCAACAGAAGTGCCAACAAAAAGGATCATTTTAAAAAATAGGAATCTGAGCTCTTAGAATTCTTCAAAAGGAAACACATCTTTTCCATTAGCCACTTTCTGCTACAAACTTTATATGTACAGGTCTGATACAAAAAGAAAAATACTCTTTTTCTTGTGAAGTTAGGTATTTCAAGTCATGGAGAGTTAGTGTTGCAAACATACACATGCTACACATACATAAGGAAAATTAAGTTTGATTTCCCAATGCTTTCAAGTGAGTTCTTTCAAGTCCTCTTCAATTAAACTTGGGTTTAGCTTCACAACAGAAGAAATGTACAGCTGTAGTATAACTCCATTGTTGAAGTACAAAGCCCTAACCTGTAAGCCATCCTAAAACATGAGAATAAGAAGCCTCAGCTCAAGACTGCATCACTGTATCCCTTACTTCTGAATAAGACCTTTCTTGCCCTACTGAAGTCTGAACACAGGCAGAGTGAGTGCAGAGGGATCAGTGAGAGTAGAACTGTAGCAGAATTACAGAACAGCACACGTTAAGATGGGATGAGAAAATTAAATCTACAGTAAATGCAAAATACCCCTGATATCTCACTTGCTAACAAAACTTTGGTTCAGTATAGCTCTGTGGAAAAAATTTTCTCTGTAAATTTACACTACCTGAAATTATTGAGGATATACTTCAGGCCATATATATGTGTGTGTATATATATAAAACCCAATGACTTAATCTATTATGAAAATATGCAGAGCTTTGACACTATAAAAGAGCAGGCACAGGCTACCTCAATAGGAGAAATCTATTACCCAGCAGAACTAACTAGTTTCAAACATATTTATTTTTACTATAACTTTTGCTACATTTTTACTGTTTTCTTGTTATAAAGTGTATTATTTATTTTCTGAAGTCTGAGTTAAGATGCATCACATGAAGTTTTTGGAAGATACCTATGGGTAAGTGGTGATTTGTGAGCCATGAAGTGGGTAAAGAGCTGGAAAACTCTCCTAAATTGGTCCAACTGTAACAAAGACTCACTGAGCATGTCTAGGGAGAATGAGGAGGAAGGAAAACTGAAAAGGTAAGCTATTAAGAGGCACAAGTCATGTTTAGGCATGGCCTCCAAATTCTAAACCTAGGACACACTTCCACAACTCAGTCACTGGAACACTTTGCTGCAACTGCTAAGCGAATCCTGGACATTTATTTACAGAAATACACACAGCAAAAAAATTACCTAAATAAACTTTGACATCAGACTCTAAAAAAACTAGTGTTAATTCTGTCTTTGTTTCAAATATCAGTGCAAATTTAATTTTTGCTGTAGACAAACTGTTGCTGGTGGTAGATTGAGCTGTATTAGTTTGACAGCTTTACAAGATTCATTCTCAAATGGTCTCTGTCATTTAAGACGCCATCTGTAGTACATGAATGGGGAAGTTTTCTACATTAAAATACGAACAGTCTCCCTGACTTGAAAGCACTTGTCATTGCTACAGAAGACTACCATAAAGAAAAGAGAAGCAGATGAAAAAATCATGCTTTACCTGTCCATATTTTGCAGCTAAATGTAGGGGTGTCCAGTACTGATTATCCACAACATTGAGATCAGCCCCATGATCTAATATTAGAGATGCAACATTCTTGTATCCATTAGCACAGGCCACATGCAGCTGCAATACAGAAGTTAAATTTTACATATGTTAATAGTTTAAAGAACTCACCCATGGCGTGCTACTGCATATCTTTACTAAATCACAGTTACAGCAAATACAAAATGTACATCTAGATGTACAAAATGTACAGACTAGAAAACCACTGTGGAATCTCTTTTAGCATTTATAAACAAGATGCACCAGAAAAGGATAATCCTACCTTATTGTGAACTACTAAACAATCTAGTGTATCACTTTTCATATAACTTCAAGCAAACATCCTTTCAAACACATTCAAAGACTTCATGAGCCTAGGTAGAATCATACATTTCAATAGAGCTTGAGCTCTCTTAAAGCCTAGAACTAACTTTCTTTTGTGGCAGCTCAAATATCCCAAATTTAAGCTGACACTACTCCAAAATGAATTCATTAACACATAATCAAACTAAGCACATTAAGACTGCAGCACAAAATCAGTGACAGAACTCCAGAGATTTTATTTCCTATACTTGCATTGCTTCCCTAGATACTTAATTATTTTAATTGGCAATTGTTTAAATAATTTGAGTTGATTTTATGTATCTGTAAACTTCATTTAAGAGTCAAAGTGGAATGGTAGGAAGGTGGAAAATGCAGTAAAAGACTGAGAAAAACTCAGTTCAGAAGAAACCTCAGGAGGTCAAGAGCACAACTTGCTTGCTAAAGCAGGGATGGCTTCAAAGGTAGCTGTGCTTGCTCATGGCTTGTCACTCTGTGTAGCAAGTAAGTCATAAAGCATGAAAACTCTAATTGCAAGAAAGGGAGAAAAGAAACTCAAAAATATCTTTATTAATGGCTGATTTGAGGAGCTAGATATTATCTTTTGCAATGTATTATTATTTAAGGCTCTATATTTGTTTGGCATTTATATCAGCAATCAATTCCATTATATGTTATTTACAGAATGAGATTTTTTAATATAAAAAAACCCCAACACATATGTTAGGGTTTTACTTAATTAATGCAAATAGCAAGTATGCAAAATAAATATAAAAGTAATATCATATCAAACAGGTCTTGTGAACAGAGGAAAAGGGAATGACATCATAGGGCAATAAAATTATTTTCTCTTGTAATAATCAAGTAAAAGAAGAAAGTGCAATACGGAATCCTAAATCAGGGATAAATTCTAATTTTCATGTTGTGCTGGAAATTGTCTCTTATATGTGGTGAATAACTCTTGAGGCATGCATTTCATATGATGAGATTGATCCAGGTTACATTTAGTGGTCTTTACCTTCCCATGGTCCTCTGCTCTGATTTCAAACTTCTGGGAACAAGAGGGGTAAGATCTGAATTTGGAATTTGGCACAATATAACTGCTCATCACCAGTCAGAAGGACCTAATACTCACACTGGTCAGTAAGAATAAGGCATAGGAATATTGCAGAAATTGAGAAATGAGATTATAGGTGGTACCTGTATCCCCAAACCACACAGCCCAACTGCATGACTTTTCCTCCTCAAACCATTGTTAGCTGAAGATTATTTTTCTGGTGACTGAAATGGATGAATAATGGCAATAAAAAGGTCTTGCAATAAACCCGGTACTACAACTGTGTAGTTCCAAAGTCACTATAAGAATAGGAGACACTAAAATGAGAGCCTGGGATATTATTTGCCTTACCTGCTATTTCTGGTTCAGTTGCATTTGCAGTGTATGCATAAAGTTTCACTATGAACATGATTGATGCAGAGGGACGGAATACAGTACAACTCACCCAAAGTCTTCCCCTGGAAAGGGTGAAAAACTCCCTTGGGGGCAGAACTTTGATTCTGCACACTAAAAATTTTTCTGTAATTTGACATAGCTTCATGGTGGAGGGAGGGTGTGTTTCGACACAAGAAATCACATTTTCTATTCAGACATCAACTTGACAAGTGCTATTTTCAAGTAGTTTAAAAGCTCCTAGGAAATATTTTATGGTTCAAATCTTTAAAAGAGAAACTATTACTGGAGAATACAGCAGAAAAATCAATTTTACCAAATATCATGCTGTGTCTGTCTGTACTGCAGATGCACAAATGTAGGTGTTATGAATCTTTCAGAATGTGTGTATTTCTATATTTACAACAATGATTTCTTGTTTGGTTCATCTTAGCTTACACATGGACTTAGACATATATTCTGTCAAGAGAAAACAAACCTGATTTCAGACTTACAAAGGAGATACTTCTCTTTTTTGTACAGGTAGATATAGAGGAACAAAATGCTATTCCCAGAACCCTCTGATATACGTACAACTATCACAGACTGGCTGACTTGACACCCATGAATAAAAAGAGAATTGTTTAACAAATTCTGGATTTTTCACCAGTTTGTCAAACAAAAGTTTCACATAATAGAAACCTCAAAGAAAATGAAAATTACCTGCTTTGTATTTACATCTTAAAAAAAAAAATCAGATTTCAGCAAAAAACTCTTCATGCAAAAAGTATCCCTTTTGTCAACATTCTACTAAGCAAACACCAAAAAAACACAAAGTATCCACAATGTTTTTCTTCCAGTATTTGCAATTCTGTTAAACATCATTCAGAAATATTTACTATTTCAACTATTCCAGCTAACTACAGAAAAGGTTTTATATGGAAAGATTTATCTAAGTTCATAACTCAGTTTAAATAAGACAATTCTGACTAATATAGCAATAGAAGTTAAGTAAAATAGCTATGTGATTTAGCAGCTTAGATAAAAATATCAGAAAACTGGAAGGTAAATTAATGCTTTTATGAAATAAACTAAAACTTGTGCTGTCTCTTCCCACCCCTTCCCTGCTTCCTTCCTGTTTTTAAATACAGTTAACTGCCTTGGGGTGGCCACCCCAAAAGTCACAGTGTTCTGTTTCTAGAGAGAACCAGTGGCTGGATTCAACCATCCCAGATATGAGGCTGATCACTTTTTTTGGTTATAGCTTAAAACACTCCACAACTATTAAAATATGGAATGATTCAGTATATTAATTTAGTATCATGTAATGTAATTCAATGCAAGTGCAGAAATGATAGTAATAGTAATAATTATTAGTGCTCTCATTATATTAGTACAGTATTTGCAGAAAAAACCAAAGTACTTAAAAAAAGTTATTCAATATATTAATGCTGCTGATTTACCATTGATTGATTGATTGATTCATTCATAATGGTGTTGAAGATTTTATATGCAAAGGGAACATTCCACAGACCTGCTTTGGAAATATACATTAATTTAAAATTATTTGACAGCCTAAGAAGTCTTGACAAAACAAAGGGATATATCTATTTGTACAAAAAAAGTATAATAAATCCCAGTGACTACAAATAACATGCAAATTTGGGAGTGGGAGCACTTGTCCACGTATATGGTGAATGCTTGAGTACACGGAATCAAGATGGGATCGCTACATGAAAAAGTGTTTTAGTTTGGTTCAGCCAGAAGATATGAGCCAAAACCAGGGATCACTGAGTGAAGTTTCAGCCCCTCTCACACAGAATGTCAGACCACAAGTATCTCCTGCAGCTTTAAACTATGGTATTATTTTTGCTATTAATTTTTATGTTACATATTTACTGGCCAGGAGCAAGAAAATTGTGATGGAGATGTTGCACTACCCTGTTTTAAAATCTATATTATGCATGGAATTGACATACATCTCTTTTCAAAAGACCAGACTGAACCAAAATCATGGTTTATTTTCCTTCTTAAGAGAACTGCTTTGCAAACATGCTGAACTTGTTGCAATACATGCATATTCCCAGGGTGATAATTACATGTTCCTACTCACCAGGGTAACTCCTTCATCATTCTTTTGATTCACACTCCCTCCACTTGAGATGAGCTGTCGGACATCTGTAAGCATTGTCATAGCTCTCTGTATTTTCATTTGGCGCAAGGAATTCAGCTCTACACCTGGAAAAAGAAAAGGATAAAATCTTCTGCTATTTTATTCATCAATGAAGAAGTTCTGGGTTTTTAAAAGCTTAATCAACATTGAATTACACTTTAGTATATATTTTTAGATCATTTACTTACCTACAGTTACCAAAAAGTTTACTCCTCTTTATCAGTCAATACATGGTTTAAGTGAATGAGCTACATCCAATAAACCACCCTTATCTCCTACTGACTGCAAGAGCAGTTGCAGGTAAAGGAGCTGCAATAACATGAAACCCACTGGGAGTGTGAAATAGCTGTGAGATTGGGAAAAGAATTAAAAAATCTAAGGAAGCCATTCAAGTGTTTGGGGCTTATTTAACTAAATCTGGTTTTGGCTGCATTCTTTCAGCCCTGTGTATACATCACAGTACCCAGACCAGTCCCTCAAATTTGGTGGCTCAACTACTTGAGAGATTGTGAAGTCAAGTAAATGCCATTAAAACTCAACACTTCCTTATGTGTCTGGGTTGTTTTAAACTGGGATTAGTTCTCCAGCTGAGCCTAGAACATTTCAAGGCCCCATAAACCAAGAGGAAATGGGGTGTGGCAGCAGGAACAAATGGGAGGGGATGAAGGGAATGAAGGATATAGGATTGCTTGTGTCAGCATTGTTACTGAAAGAACAGTGGTCGAAGGACAGTATGAAAAAGAAGATAAGCAAGGCAGTCTATAACCAAAACAAAGCATGGTTTTCAGTGTGAAGAGATTTAAAATAAGACACAGGATACAACAACAGTGTGAAGTGGTTAAACCAGCAACTGGCCGTGGTTTGGTTGGAATAAATAACCAAAATTCAAGGCTTCGTTCTTCTGTTTTTAGCTCCATGTGATTATTTATACCCATATATAGAAAATGTGATTTGAGTACAAAAATTCTTCCTCTCTGTTCTGGCCATGACATAGCAAAAAACTCATATGAATAAATGATTTTTTTGTTTCTCTTCCACATTTATCACTGAGCTGAGAAAAGACAAACTATAAATTAATTTAATTAATATGTATTTAGCTTAATACTTTATTTTCAACAGTTTCTGAAGTTCTTGACATTACTAAAATACTTGAAACATATTTCAGGGTAAAATCATACTTTGAGTTTCTTAGTTTTAATCTGCCCTGAAACTTGTATAAATGGGTGTACAATATGTAGTTCATCAATGAATTCTTTTTTTTCCTAACATGCCACTGTACACACTGCTTTATGTTCTGTTGCCTGCAACACTTGTAAAACTTTCAGCTCTGAAGTGAAATGTTTGGTGTGAGCACTGTCTTCCTATTCTCTTATTCTTACACCTGTCACCTAAAAGATACTAAAGAACACCAAATGTAAAACACAAATCCAAACACAAGATGGATAAAATTACGTAGGATGTTAAGCAGATCCTACTGCCTGACAGTTGCTAGACCAGAACACAATGTAAATTTCACAGAATGTTCTCAGCGTCTCCTAACAATCAATGTATTTTGCCAGAACTAAAGCTTTTATGCCTTCATCACATTTCAGAGTAATGATTTGAAACTACCTGATGATATTTACAGACTACCAATGCCACATTATGTCAATGAATTTTTTTTTCTGTTTCCACCTATTTCCTGCTTTTTGCAACAGTAAATTGAAGGTTTAACATTCTTGTCTCAGTGACAGAACTCTCCCAAATACCTCAGCGCAATATACACCCAAAATTAATTATCATTTGCAGTGCTAACTTAACATTTTAAACATACAACATTGAAGATTGAGCAGACAAAATGAAACTTCACCAGTCCAGATGAAGTTTTTTCTAATGTTCTAAGGTAAGAAAGGTTAAAGTTTAAAAATATATGAAGCATTTTTTACCTGATGAAGGCAGCCATACTTAAGTACTGCTGACAGAACTTATGTCAATTTTTTCTTCCTCTGGTAAACAATTAAAACAAGTTTTGGGTTTCAACAAGAGAGGAAATGGGTAGAAATCAATTTACTACCTCTTTTGTCTGAGAATATCTCAAACACTCAAAACCGAAAACTGAGTTCACAATCCACAAATTAGAAATACCAGTTTCTAATTTTCCCAGGAAGAAAAAATGAAACATAAGAAAAAATACTGAGAGTGAAACACAGTTATTATTAATTTGTTTCCTTCATCATGTTTAACATAAATTACAGTAATGTCTACAGGTTGAGGGCAGAGGCCAGCTGAATCCACTCAGCCTTTTCTAGCAATTTACTACTAACTCACACCCAACATAGTCAGAGAATTAACGTATCAGTATATTCTTATATGAACAGTGAAATATTGATCCTTTCTCCTTGTAAATTCCCTTTTATAGAACCTTGGTGTGACCTATCTGGGGCCACAAAAAACATGGCCACTGAAAGATTAACTCTGCTCATGTTGAAGAAGAAATCAAGAAAAGCATTCAGTTCCATTAATTGCTGTATTATTTTCTATTGTAAATGCAATGCAGCCATCAGCTCAGAGAAAACATAAAACATTCTACAGCGCAACAAAAGTCACAGTCTGTGTGAATCCGAAACATATTCAAGACAGCTTTACTGGCTTCAAACTAATAGTTGCATAAAGGAATGATACATATTTCATTAAACAAATAGAAGTAAATCAGCCTGACAAGAGAGGTACCAAAGTGGCATGGTTCCACAGACTTCATTTTTAAATATCCAGAGTAGGTTTGAAAATGCTACAGAAACAGTAGAGTTTCCCTATCTTTACAAAAAAATATAATGAACACATGCAAAAATAATCTAAGTTGCAGTCTTAGAAGTGTATTTTTTAATTCTAAGAACTCAGGAGCTATCAGGCTTTGAGAAAAGACATCTCTGGTGGGGAGCTGAGAAGCAGGTTTATCAAGCATGCATATGTATCTTTTCTCTGAGGCTCAGACAAGGAGACCTTGTCAATAAGTGCTTTCCCTTAATCAAGTTCATAATTCTGGGGAGTCCGCTCTCCCTCCCCAGGGAGTGATACTTTCCAGGAATTTAGATGGAACAACAAAACACTACTCATAGAGTAAGTAACTCTCACTGCCTGAATCAAAGAATGACCTTCATGTTGCTTTTCAGAGGGGAAATGTGGTTTAGATATTCAGCTGAAATGGGATGACAGCCAGCATGAATAAAAAGAGGAAGAAAAACACTTTGCATCTACTATGGGAACAGATTCATATTTCAAAAAATGGAAAGTTTAAAAAAAAAAAAATGGCATACGATGGAAAAAACACTCCAAATACCCTGTAAAATCAGCAGAGCTACATGCTCAGGAATTCTGCAGGAGATAAGATGGAGAAGGAACAGTTAAAACAGCAGTGACCCTGCAGGGCACGCATTTGGTGATGAGTATCAGCGCTGATGACAGGCAGGAGCATAACCTAAAAGCTACAAAATAAATTACCTCTCACTGTTTAAGAAAAACACCTGACAAGGCCATTTCATGTGCTTTGGCTGTCTCAACCAAAAGGAATAGAAAAACCTCAGATATGTAATGCAAAAGTAACTTTCCAAAAGTTTCAGTGATAAAGAAATACATGGCAAACAGAACTGAGGATTGATATTAAACGTATTTTCCTCACAAATGTCTAGCAAAAAAGAAGCGTGCAAGGGGAACACCCATTCCTGGGAGCAGTACAAAGCAAAACACTGAAGCAGTCTTTGGCAAACACACATTGCACACACCCCCAGCAGCCACTCTTGCTGTAATATGCAGCTCTCATTCTCCAATGGGTTTAACATTCTTAAGGAGAGGTCAACAGCATCTTGTCTTGCAAACACAAATGTACATGAAAAACTCGCAACAGCTTTGAGAAGCCAGTCTCTCCTCTCATACTTGAGTCCTCTCTCACTCTTATTTATATCTGCCCTTCCTGCATGTCGCTAGCCGCTTGACCGCCCGGCTGGTCAACGGGCGACAGTATCCTTGTGTGCCTGGACAACGGCTCTCACGCTGCGCAAGCGTGTGCAGCGGTAAGGCGACACCTTAGCCTTCTCGGGGCAGCTCAGAGGCTGGTTGTAAATCCCAAAGCCCAGGCTGGGGCTGGCAGCAGCTGTTGGCTCAAATGCGACGCAGAGGCAGCAAAGGAATAAAGGAGGACTCGCTTGTGGTGTAAATCCAAG
>VZTJ01006434.1:890365-934590 GCA_013397795.1 Orthonyx spaldingii | reverse complement strand
AAAACTTGCAACAGCTTTGAGAAGCCAGTCTCTCCTCTCATACTTGAGTCCTCTCTCACTCTTATTTATATCTGCCCTTCCTGCACAGAGCTGTAGATACAGCAAGGCTTTTTTCATGCCATGTATGATAAACATCTCTTACTCTTCTATAATTCAGGGGGTACCATGGCTTAGAATTTGTATTTTTCTTCTGTGCTGTGTAGAATAGGATAGATATGTTAAAAAAAAAAAAAAAAAGTCATGGTATAATTCTTTAAATACTAATTTTCATTTATTGAGATATTCAGATGTAGCTACTACTTTATTTGCTTAAAGTTTTAGAAAGATTTTTCAGTCTGCTTATTAGATATCTTTGTAAACAGCATTATTTTTGTTAGATTACATTATTCAGTAGTTCTTCTGCATATCGTTTGGCATTATGTGAATCTGCTTTTCAAAGGTCAGCATATAAACAGATACATGTTAGCAACGTTTACTATGTGAGAAGGGAAGCCAGCAAATTCTGGCATTCAGATTCTGCAAAAGAATGTATACCTGCAAAACTACTGAGGCCGATAGCTCTAATTCACTGCAGTAGTACTGACTGATTGTTGCTGTAGGGTTTTGCCTGTCTGCCTTTAAAGATATCATTAAATATGTTTAGTGAAGCATGTTTAGCTTCGTAGACTGGCTTGGGTTGGAAGGAACCTTTAATACCATCTATTTGAATCACCCTGCTATGGGCAGGGACACCTTTCACTAGACCAGGTTGCTCAGAGCCCCATCCAACTTGGCCTTGAACACTCCCATGGATGGAGTTTCTCAGTTTCCCAGTTTCTCTGGGCAACCTGTTCCAGTGCTTCCCCATCCTCACAGTAAAGAATTTCTTCCTAGTATCTAATGTAAACCTACTCTCTTTCAGTTTAAAACCATTGTCCCTGTCCTATCACTACATGCCCTTGTAGACAGTCTCTATCTTTCCAACAGGATCCCCTCAGGTAGTGCAAGGCTGCAACTAGGTCACTGCAAAATCTTCTGCTTTCCAGGCTGACCAAGCACAATTCTCTCAGCCTTTCCTCATAGGAGAAGTGCTCCATCCCTCTAATTATCTTGGTGGCCTCCTCTGTACTAGCTCCAACAGGTCCATGTCCTTCCTGTGCTTATAACCCCAGAGCTGCACGCAGCACTGCAGGTGGGGTCTCACCAGAGTGGAGTAGAGGGGCAGAATCACCTCCTTTGACTTGCTGCCCATGCTACTTTGGATGCAGTCCAAGGCACAGTTGGCTTTCTGGGCTGATAAGGTTTATTTCCTTCTAGGAAGTGGGTATGCTATCAGAAGTGAAGTTCACACCTCCTCCTCATACAGATATCAGAGTGACAATTCTCCCACTCTAGTGAACATGCTTTTATTCCTCACTCTTCTACAATAAGGACACTGATGATCCTTTCAGCTAAAATTAGTTAAGTGAACTGTCTCAACTTGTATGAAAACAAAAATATTTTTTGTAATTTATTTCAAAAGGCGGGCACAATCTCAAGGCTTAATATTAATGCATTCATTTGTGGATCTTTATTGCATGTTTATTAATTTATTTGTAATATTAATACTAGAACACAGAAGCAAAAGAAGTATTATCACTGTCTCCAGCTTCTTGTGGTAAATATCATGTCTGAAATGAGATCATCACAGATGGTATTTCTACACTACAGATTTTGCTGCAAGGTTTTAATATGTTATGGGTAAATTTTTTTGTGAGAGAGCAGTTAAAGCAGGCTACTCAACACATGCAAGGGAGGCTGAAGCTGAGGCTGAATACAGGCCAGGTCCCAATGTCCCTGCTGACCAGGGCACAGTCCCACAGTATCCAAAAAAGAAAATCTAGCAGATCTGGTGGTGGGAATCAGGACCAACAGCAGTCCTCTGATTGCCAGAAAAGCCTCTAGCCACAAATCCAGGTAAATCAGGTGAAGAAAGAAGCCAAGTCAGTGGTGCAGGGCTGGTGTAAGCAAGGATCCTGGCTGGGCACAAGACTACCTCAAGCAAGGTCCTGAGACTAAATGTGGCTCCAGAGACAAAGGATGGGTGAAAGATCATGACAATGCTGCTCCCAGCTTTGCCTCACAGTTTAGCTCTTTTCCCATCCCACAGCTCCCAGGTCACAAGGCCATCACAGCTGGCCTTGAGCACAGGCAGCCAAGGCCCTGGGAGCAGGGCTGGAGCACAGGTCACAGGGCCTGTGGGTGCACTGCAGGCACTGACAATTTTTTCCAACTTGATAAAGGTTATAGTTTTAGGAATTCTATAAAAAAGTGAAAATATGCTTCTGATGGTAATGAATTAGATTACTTTTGATAAATTGTTTGCAAGGTTACTGACAGGGCATCCCCAGTTTCTGATGTTCTTCACAAGCTTTTCAAATCTTAGCAAAGCCTATCAGTCAAGGAGATGCCTGTTTTCCTTCTAGCAGCTGTTAGAAAACTCCATCACAAATTACTGGCTATAATTTTAAATGCTAATTTCAGTGTCAAAAGTCTGCACAGTGAATTTAAAGGTTTTCCCTTTGATAGAAACATATGGGTAAAATGCTGGAAGCAAAAAAATATTAAGAGGAATCTAAGACTTCGAAGTCAGCCACCCCAGAATTAGAAAAAATTAAAAATTAAGGTGGCCTATTCACACTTATATTAGAAAACACAAAGGCTAAAGGAAGATGAGCATTCTCAACTATGACATTTTCAAATGTGTCGCGTTTGACACGTGCTTCATTTTTTGAAAGTAGCTACTGAAACATTTCATTTGTTCCTCTGTTCTCACTGGCAACACCAACACCTGACCCCTACCATCAATTAATCAGACTCTCTGCAGAAAATAGATTTTTTGTGTGCGATAATCTTATGGGTGGTTGGTTCCCAATCGACAAGGATCAAAGTGAAAGAACTTTGAGCCACTCTGAGGCTGTTTGGTTTTGATAGCCTATTTTTCTGTCAACCTACTGCACCAATATTGTTGAAAGAAAATTTGTAAGTATAAATCAAGATCATGGTGCATATGGTTCTAAAACAGAAAATATATCAGGGGATTTACTTTTAGCTGAAACTTGCTGATCTTTAGTGCTAACAATCTGTATGTGTTGGCATTTTAGTTAGTTCTTACTGCAGTATATTAGCAATAATTCCTTAAAATCTGTGAAATAGTTTTAAATATTAAATTCTAGACCAGTATTTTTCTGAAATTATATTGATTTATATCAGTTGCTTTTCTTGACTGCACTGAAGAAATTCTAAGATTATTTTCCCCTTGTTGGATTACTAGATCTGTTTAAGGGTTTCTGTAGCACAACCTCAACATCAAAACATTTTGGTGTACACATTCATTCCTTTTAACTAATAACAATCAAACTCGATGAAAAATACACACAACTGGGACTTTCATTTTGATCTTATCCTCACAAAAATTGCCAGAGTGTTCAGAAAAGCACAACGAGATGTATTGTCCAAGTGTAGGCAGTCATGGGGCTGTTGGGATGGGTCAGCCCCAGCAGACCCTCAGCAGGACACAGCTGAGCCTGGCAGCCAAGTGTGACCCATGGCAAAGCAGACACTCCTGAAGGAGTTTCATACCTGTGAAAATCCCACTCTGGAGCAGAGAAAAAGTGTGAAGAAGAAAAGAGGCAGAGAGAGAGAGAGACTGTCATGTACCAACTCAAGTTCCCCCACCTCCATGTGCTGCTTGTGAGGGTAGAAGAGTTTGGACGGAAGGAGTGAAGCCTAAGCAAAGGGAAGGAAAAGTATTGTTCTAATGTTTGTCTTTCTGTTTCTCACTACCTGAACCTATTCTAGCTGACAATTTTCACCAAGTTGAATCTGTTTAGCCTGTGACAGTAACTGGTAAGCAATCTTGCTGTCCTTGTCAGGAAAGGACAGGGTGAGCAGCTGTGTGGGGCTTTTTAGTGCAACCACACCAGATTTTATGGATAACTTCAAATTAACTCACAGTTTAAAACAAAAATATTTTTTGATATACCTTTCTATCACATTCTAGATTACTGTAAAGTGTCAGGTTTGCAGTAAATTTTTCCTTAATCCTTGCCCACTACTTTTCAAAATCAGATTTTTCTGTATATGTCATTCCCCGCATGTTGTTAACTGTTGGCTTCAGGGAAATGCTCTTTATTTTACTAATTTACAAGTTGTGTATTTCTGGCTAATGTTAAAAACTGTCTTCAGTGTGGGATTCTGTACTAACCCATAGCTTTTATTTATTTTATTTCTTTTTTATTCTACCTACTGCTGCAGAGCAGAAAAATAAATTTATTTCTTCTATTTTGCAGCTGAAGATTAAGGCTTAATCCCTTTGCTAGTAAGAATTTAACAAACCATGGTCTATATTTGCAAAATCTGCACAATATTTTAACTGATTTAAACCATACAAAACCACCTAAATGCATAGGGTCTGCAAATGGTTTTGGCTCTCTGTGTAGTTTCCTGAGACACCTGAATATGATCCTTTTAATATTCACGGAACAGAACAGACCCATCATACTCCCAGCTTGGAAAAGCATAATAGATTTTTCTTAAGTGCATGAAATCTATATTACCATCAAAGGTCAATAACCTTTAACCAGCTATTTTAAATTAATTTGCCTCCACAGAAAGCGAATAATACTGTGTAAAATACTTTGCAGAAAAGCAATACCCATTTTTTCTTCTGTACCTGTGTCACAGTAGAAAAAGAAATACCATCTGTACCTTCGGGTAGATATGGTATTTAAATATAGTCGTTCTTCAAAAAATAAAATCACAACAGATGGTTTTCTTTTGCTTTTGTAATGATCTGCTACTGCATGAAACTCTCACTACACAACAGAAAAGAAAGCTATTAAATTTGCTTTCAGATGTGTATATGTAGACAGTTCTTTAAAAAAAAAAAAAAAGAAAAAAAAAAAGATGCAGATGTCCAAATATTCTTTTCTCAGATTAAATAACAAGGTTGATGTTCTTCGAATGCACAGTTATCCTACTGAAAACTGAAGTCTGATTTCTTGGAGGACAAAAGAGAGCAAATCTTTTTTGGAAATGAACTGCAGTGAATGTGTCACCTCCTGTGACTTGAAATATATAGAACCAAGAATTATCTGTCAATCATTTTTAGTTTATAGCTGAGTAATGCAATTCACTGTGCAACTAAATAGCAAGTAAGGAAATAAACAAAAATGTTGCATTCCTCAAAGTATTAAATATTTAAAACAGCCTAATGGCAAAGGAGAAAACAAGGATCATATGCCATGATCAGAGTTTCACTGACACAGTTCTCCAATAGAACATTCTGCCTCCAGAAACAGAGAATACACTGGCAGTCATTTAAAGTTCGATAGTTTTCAAATACCATTGATTAATCAAAAGATTTCCCTTAAAATATAAAGCTAGTACTAATCAAAATAAACATTATGGAAGGTGTTGGGTGGACTTTCTTGATGATTCCAATAATCAATCAGGTTTATAATAAAGCAGAACAAAGAGTGAAAAAAAAAATCACTTTTTTACATTATTATTTTCATTTCACCTCTGAAGGGAGACACTTCCTGAAAGTAAACAATGAACGGATATGAACCTAAAAGTGTAAGTGGCAACAAAGAAAATTTCAAATGAAAACAAAATTAAAAGAAATGACATAAAGATGGCTTAGCACTGGAATGGCAGCCTAGAGAGAAGTAGAATCTCCAGTTCTACCTAGCCTACTCTCAGTTAACCTTGCCTTGGCAGATGTTGAAGTCCTTTCTTTTCATAGCAAAACAAGAACACCAATAACATGGAAAACCAATGACATCTTGGCACAGAACAAATTTAACAGCTTTCACTGGTATTTTCCTTGTGGATGGTCAAATTAATAACCCTTCTGCTCTCTACAGTCAGCACGTCCTAGAGCTGCACTGTTAGTGACAGGAATATAGACTGCTGAATAGGCATCTACATACAGACCTGTAAATTTAAATATCCTAACCATCATCCCACATAGCAGACTTCTATGGCCATTCTGGGCTCCCTTCATAGCATGTGGAAAGAAGTGGGCAGTTCAGATCCTAATTCATGTGCCTCATTACAGATGCCTACCTTCAAAGCATCTCTTCTGCTCTAAGAAGGGTTTGTTATACAGTGACTACCAGACATTAGATTTAGATAGATCAACCCAAATAAAGTCCTTGAGCTCATGAGCCCACTAAGCTTCTGAGTGCCCCTTGGACACAATCTAATATACAGTTAAGTCATTTCAAACACTTTCCTAAACATGAAACAGGATGCTGTATTTTCCCTTCCATCCTCGATTAGGGATGTCTTAAATGAAACTTACAATATGTCAGAATTATTACCCAATAGAAACAATGCTCTTAATACACAGAGGGTATGTACCTCGAATTGTATCTGCTAATTGTTTTCTTCAGTCAATAATTACTTTCAGTATACAATGTAACATTATTTATATAACATAGCAGCAGAGAAAGCTAATTCTGTTTAAAAAAAGAGAATATTTTAATGAAGTACTAATAATTTCAATAGACTTCAGTAATAAAATCTCCATATAACACCCTCCTTTGTTATATTGCTCATAACAGTGAAGTATATATAAAAGCCTTCTGGCAATTGCTAGATTATCACAATATTTTGTACTTGTGGTACTCCTGTGCCCTAACAGATCATTTGCAAGCAGAACTGAAAGAACTAACTTCAGTAACTGTTTTAAAATATATAAATCATTAAAGGCATCCAAGGCTATTGTTATCACGCATGGCTCCAGGCCTTCCACTGAATAAATTAGGTTACTTCAAACAATGTAGAGCAGTTCAGTCACTAAGATCTGTAGTGAAATTAAACAGATACATTGAACTACCACAGTAGTGAAATCTGTAAGAAATTACATACATACACTAGACTTCTGAGAACTCTAATGTTCCCAATTAACAAAGTTTTCTGTGGCTTCAAAGCTACTTGTTCCAATCTTACTTTGTTTCATTGAAGTAAATTGATAGCTTCTGGTTTTCTCATTCGCTGAGCCATAAGGCACCTAATTTTACTTTTCTCCGTGAACTCTGCAATTAGAGGCAATGATTATAGTCTGTTCTACACAAAAATCTCTTCTTAACATTGTAAACCAAGCTGCACAACTGAATGGAGAATATTATGAACATGATTTAGGTATGCAGAACAGTTCAGAGAATGGGGAAATATTCCTTATACGTTGTATTTAAAGGGTGAGACTATGGGGGTGTGTTTCTTAACACTACAGGCTGAAGATGGCATTTATAGTAGGATCAGCTAATATTGTATAATGAGACTTGGTCCTGACATTGCTCTGTGTTGGGGTATTCATATGCAGGTCTGCATGGGGATGGCTGCCGTGAGGAGAACTTCACCAAAACAATCCACAGAGAAACATTGAGTCTAGGAAATTCAAAGCAATTCATACAGCCTAAGTTCCTTCAAGAATCTCCTCCCCAATTACTATTAATCAGGGTAGGCTATACAAATAGGTAGGTATTAACTAAATTTCAAAAGTCAAATGCAAAATAAGAATACTTTGAACTGTCTATTGTTACAAGAATAATACTAGCAGACCAAGCAAAGCTGATGGGCATTTTGACACTGATCACCCAAAGGTCAGGTTTTCATGCACTGCTGCAGTTAAGGGGTAGGATTGATCCATCCTAACAGTCTAACCCTAAACCTTGTCAACTTAAGTTCTTATTAGTCAGCAGAAAGAAACAGTTCCAGAAGTCAGTTTTCTGCACCTAGCCAGGTTAGGAAGAGATGAAACAATGTATGCATTTCCTCTTTCACCCTATTGACCAAAAGATCTGGATGATCAGCCTAAGCCTACCTATCTAAAGTTAGCAGAGGTCACCTTAAAAATGTTTAAGTTTTTTAATTTGGTAACTTCATACATTCACAGAATCACTGCTTAATTAGTAATAGTGCCTCTTCTATCTACTGTAAAAGAGATAGCACTGATAACTGTAGAAACTAATCAGTATTTTAGGTTTTTTTCCAAATCTATTTCGTTTTGCAACCAAACAAAAAGAGAGACAAACTGAGGAAAGAGGAAACATTTTCTGATAGATCTGTATTAACAATTGCAAGTAAGCAGACTGCATCTTGTATGCTACAGGATTTTTGCACCTTACATGTTAAATATGAATCAAAGTATTTGGAACATTTAGACTACAAATATCTGTGTTTTTCAAAACAATCAAGTTTTCAGAAGCTAATAGCTGCTTTGGCATTAGAAAAATTCAAAACCAGAGCTGTGAAGACACTGCCAGGCACTGAGGAAGCAAAATTATAAAACATGCAATACACTGGATGTATACAGTATAGAACTTGATACTGAGTGATTTCCTTGACACTTTCCTTAAGTGTTCATTACCAGAATATAATTTAACTTAGTTTATGTTAAAAAAAATATTTATTATATGGAGGCAACATTGAAAATACACATTTTTACATTATTGCTCATTATATTTGCTTAATGCCTTTTCCTCAGTGTTAAGATGAGCCACATACAATCTTAACACAATCTATCATAGTCAAAAGCAATGCTAGAAATCTCACTTCAGAACTCTTATCTAAGTTTGGAACTGATGAGTAACAAACTCAGTTTTTCTACACAAGTCCTATCATCTACAACATATTAAGCATAATTTATAATAGAAACCTAGCTACAGTATTTTCACAATTAGAAAAAAAACACCAAACCACTACTAATATTTTTGAATAAGGGAAAATGTGTCATATGCATTTTCATTGAAATGATTTGCAAAGATTTATTTATTTAGCAGTCTGTCACTTGAAAAAAATATTCTCTGAGACTATACATGGGAAAAGAAACATGTGGAAATACATGGGAAAATGTGAAACCTGGTCCTTGAATAGGTAAATTGGTTGTTTTAAAACCTTCTGCATCACTGCAGTTTTTCTGCTTTGAATTTAAATTCTAACATCTCCATACAAAAGGTCAAAAGCTTTGACAATGACAACTGCCATTAACCTTTGTTAGTTGCTCCAACTTAAACACACTTAAAACTTCTGTGGTTCCAAATCATCTTTCTCCCCTTCATCCCCAAACTAATATAGTTCACTTGGCTTTGGTGTGACTTACATCAGATCAATATACATCCTTATCACTTTTATGACATGTTCAATAAACGCATTCTGAAAGCTGAAGAGCTGACTTACCATTTTCTTCCAAGTACATCAGAAGGATGCTGCTAGATTCAGTCCCTTCCACAGCATAATCGAGTGCAATATTTCCATTAACATCTTGCAGAAGCACATTTGCTCCAGCCTACAGACAAGAATTAAAAGCACTTTAGGTTTTTGCAGTGAAATCTTAAAACACAACTGGGGTTCTTACACAACCCATTCAAAAACATTTCAAAGCTGGGGTTCTTAGACAGCAGGCTGATTATAACCTGAAACAAAACCAAACACACAAAAAAGTCGACAAAATGAAGGACTCATGAATGTCAAAAAGCTGGCTTTGTTTGAGACAGGTGACACTGTTGCCACACTAGCTGTCCAGCCTGCCTTTGCTACAAAGATGTCTGAGTTGCCCATCGGTGAGTTTTGGAACCATGGCCATTCACAGCTGACTTTAAAGTCAGCTGTCACTGACTACAGTCTGCCTTAAAACACTCCACAGTAACCAGCAGTGGTTCAAAAGCTGACTGACAAGCAGCACAGACACCCCCACAGTAGGGATGGGCAGACAGCTGGTCTGGGTAACCTTGTCAGCTGGCCCGACCTCTTATGGCCTCATCCATCAATCCAGCCTCAAAGAGAACCATCCATTGCTAAATAAAATTGCCATTTGTCACCACCTGGAGACAATGAAAGTGAGCTTGATGATTTCAGCTGTAGTCCCTAAAGAAGCCAGCCTGAAATTTCTCTAAGTTTCATTCAAAATTCAGTATAAGGGATAGACAGTTAAGAGGAGCCCTTGGGGGTGAGAGGTGGTGAAATGTATAGATTCATGAGAAGCTTGAAAGAAATCACCAGAATGGTAAGAAAACTTGTATTTTCTACGTTAAATATTGTTAATGTAAGAATTTGCACTATGAAGGGAAATCTTCGGGTTTTTTAATAAGAAAGCTCTCATCCTTGAAAATACAATAAATGTCTGGTGGACATAGAAACCTACATTACTAGTGTTACATCACTAGTATTACATCACTAGAAGTTACATTGCTAGTGAATTGTCATGTATCTTCTTCTAGAGGTTGTAACATTAATTAATATCAAATGTTCTCTCCATGGCTTTAACGGCAAGGAATTATGAAATAAGAGTGACCTCAGGTAAATTTAATTACTTTTCTTAACAGCTTGTATGATAAAGAGCTTAGCTAATAAAAATGAGACGTACCAAGGATTGCCTTTCTTAAAACCACAGCAGCAGAGGTCAAATGTAATATGAAATTATTAATAGAAGACATGACTGCTTCTTTCAGGAGCTTTCTCTGTAAGTATTGTATCAAAGAAAAACTTGCAATAGGTTCAGCTCCTGGCTCAGAGTGAAATATGACACAAAAAGCTAGAAAGTTCATGTGGGTTTTATGTCATCAAACTTCAAGTGTTGAAGCTGAACTGTTAGTCTGACGTGATCTGAGTTTCCATCACAGTGACCAGGGAAGAGATAGGCATCAAAAGTGACTCACCTCAGCTGTCTCAAGAATCTCAGATTAGACAATATCCTATGCAGCAAAACAATCTGTCCTGCTACAAAACACACCATTTTCTTCTAGCCTTATCTTGTTGCACTGATGGTAAGGGGAGGCTAGAGAGCAAACTTAGGTTAGATGTATATCTTCTGAATTTTTAAATGAGATTAGATGAGAGGACTAGACTCCTATGCTTAGTGAAATGGAATCGAAGTAGACTTACAAGTGTAAAATCTTACATTCATTATAGTGCTATGAAAATAAATTTCTACTCTCTGTCCTGACACGTAAAATCAAAAAGACAATAAGAAATCAAATAAAGGGTGGATTTGAAGATCATGGTATGTTTAGGGGATGGTTTAACAATTCTTTATCGCACTTGTTTCACTACTGGGAAGTATGATTTTTGTTTTGCTTTCTACTCACTGACCTATGAGAGTTTGCTGGTGAAGGTACAATTATGGAAGCAAAACAATTTCATATCTCGTTACTTTGCATATAATAAAAGCCCACAAAGTCTTGCAGGTATCTATTCTTCCTTGTTTGGTTAAGAAACCAGAAGACCTTTGACATATCAAATTCAGGAAAAGTAGGATAATTACTTTGGTCAGCAGAACACTTTTAATTCATTTCTATGATGTAATATCACTGAAGGAAGGACATAATATGGAATTACTCAGCTCCAAGTAATTTTTTTTGGGTATTTCTATATTAATTAATTTCTTGAGAAATGTTTGCAATGCTCCCAAACAGTTTGGTCAAGTTTGGTGAATGTTATAGCAGCAGCTGTAGGAGAAGCTCTTGGAATTTAAGTAAAGAAGTAATTCTGGAAAACAGTGCACATCTAAAAGTAGAATTTTGCTTTAAAAAGAAATATTTTATGGGTTTTAATAATAGGCATTTTTAATACGGTATATCATCCCTGCCTCCCAGCTCTGCCCCATCTGTGAGCTTACTGAGCGTGTGCTCTGTCTCTCTGCCCACGTCAGTAATGAAGACCTTGAACAGGACTAGACCACTATTAACTACAGGGTCACTAGTATGACCCTGTAGGTCACACATTAAGAAACCCAGATATGACTAGAGATGGAATTCAGATTATCTGAATATAGTCCTACTTTGTTCTTAGGTTTCTCTTCATAGCTCTTGAAGAAAACATGAGGAAATCTGTCCCCATGCCGCTGATACTAGTTTCCAAATTTGTATGCATACCTTGTTTATATTTTAAATGTTATTCCATATTTATTCCATTTCAATACAACCTACTTGAATTCTGCAAGTAGTGCTCAATGTATGTGAGAAGTTACTGGCTTACTTATTCTCAACACATCCTCATTCTCAACTCATTTCTCAGTAAAAATGATAAATGTATTGCAACACTTTATCCAATATATCCCATAAATACGAAAAATATTTTTGAGGAAAGTATTTGTCTGCAATGACAAATGGCTTCTATTTTAGAAAGATTGCAGAAGGGACATCTGTAAATATATTATTTCAAAGTGTTCCTAAATACACCTATTTAAATACACCAAATGCAAAATGCAACTGAAATGCATCTGTGCTATGCAGAACACTCACATGCAGACACAGCAAAAGAGATGGAACTCTGGTGATCAATAATAACTGAGTAGACAGTACCACATTTGCATAGTATCCCCATATGATCAGAAATCTGAGCCTGCTGCCAAAGAGAAAATATCTTTGGCTAGTGAAAGAACAAAAGATTTTCTTTCCAGCTCCAGCAACAATGATTCAAAATGTCTCAATTTTATTAGGATCACTCTACTTCACATTTTTTAATTCCCTTTTAATTTCTGTCTATTTACTTACCTGTAGAATCTCTGATGTTTCCAGTGTTTTCATTTCAAAAAAACAGAGTAGAATAGCTAAATTCCACACATATGCAGAAGTGGTGACCACAAAGATCAGCTAAAGAGCTCAGGAGCAATATAGCCTGATGTAGGTTAGATGTGCACAGTTTCACAGTACCAATCTATGTGCATACCCACATTTTTTGCCAACTTGATGCAGTTTGAGCGACTTCCCACTCAGTGGAAGAGAGATGAACACCTTCAGATTCAGTGTAGAGTACACGATACAATGTACAACCCCACTACAACTTATCCCATGATCACATCCTCGTATAGCTAAACTTGGAGCTAATTTAGGGTAGTACAGAGAAGAATACTGCTTTTGCTTAACAGGATGCCGCATGAGCTGAACTCTTCCTTCCCAAATAATGTTCCAGAAAATGGGGGAAAAGCCAAATAGCTTTTGAAGTCTAAGCACTACTGGAAATTTTGATTTGCAAGAATTTACAAGAATTAGTAACTTCATCACATCATCACATGTGAACAGTCCTCTACAGTGTTCTGTCCCTGTAGAAGCTACCCCGTGCCCCTTGGCACAGGCAAGTATAAATGCAGTCACAAACTCTTTAGACTATGTTGCTGTAGCTGTATCCAGCGGATCAATGTCCAAACTCCCACTGGCAAGTTAAAAGTTGAGTTTACTTCATATTCTACGTATAGGAAGCCTAATTAATGATACTATTAACTCAGAAGAAAACAATCAATCTCTCAATATCTCTTTTTCTTTTTAAGAATTAACTGAATCCTGAAATCTATTTAACATGCACAGGGGCAAATGTTTCATTAAGTATTAATTTTTTAGAAAGTCTTAAAACTTCCTTCTGTACTATTTATTACCTGGTCAACATTCCTTCCTACTCTTTCTTATTTACAGTGTTGCAATGCAACTTGTGATTGCCAAATGAGAAATATATCTACTTGCTATTACTCACAAAAAGAAAGAATAAGTGCCCAGGAATCTCCATTCTGAGGAATGTGTCCTTATTTAAAAATTTAAAATTAAAATTTAAAACCAAAATTTTCTCCTAATAGCACTTTTGCACAGTTCTTACTATGGCTCAATTGTTCTACAATAAGCTAGCTGTGTGCAAATTGTGCAGTCACCTGTCAACCCCATCACAAAGCCTGATTTTTTTATACCTACTTATATTCTTACATTAGTAATATATTTTTATTCAATTCCACATACTCCATATGTATATAACAGTATACACTTATATCCATGCAAATGTAGAAACATTTACATAGTATTTACGTTCATCAATTTCCTGCAGGGAAAGGCTACCATTTTTTTCATTAACAGCTTGAACAAATCACTTTTTCATATTTTTTTTAAATATAACCACGTGAATTACAAACTGCTCCTTTTCATAAAATGTCATTAACCATGAACATAGACCAAGTCTAAATGTAGTTCTTCATAAAACATTCATGTTATTTCACTTTCTGTGATGTGAGTAGTTCAGTTTTTCCCCCTTTATTGATCTACTTTGTCACATTAATTTCATGAAAATATTTTGGTCGTTGAAGGATATCTAAGGTTTACACACACACATCTGCATGTTCTCATGTATGCCACAGTCACTGTGCTAACTGTACATCCTTCCCAAAGTCCTTAGTACACGATCAGTTAAAAAGAAAGCAGCAGTAATCAGGATATAATGCTCTATTTGTTTGAGAACAAGGAAACGTACAGGAAATCCCACACGCTCATGGGTTCAATGGTGCCATGCAATCTTGCTCTCCAACCTCAATGGCTTGCATAAATTTTCATTCAGATACCAAATCTCACAAATCTATCTGGCTCCTCTTTGTGGCTCCTATTAGACTTGTTTGAATCTCATTCATTAACAAAGTAAAAGGAATAAAGTTGCTCTACACAGTGTTGTGGTTTAGGTCATTAGCACTGGATACCACTTTACACAAATTCACGATGCTAAACAGATGAGGAACAGTTCTCAAGGCAAAAGCTCAAAAAAAAAAAAGTTAAAAACTTTACCACATCAGCAAACCACAGACAACGAAATAAAAGATTAAGTGAGATTGAGCAGCTGCTCTCAGTTCAAAAGCATATCTTCCTTCCAACTCATTTCAATAACAGATTTTCCGTAGGCAGAAAATTATTTCACAGAAATAACAATACAGCTACTAGAAGAGCTGGGGAAAAAGTTTTTAGTGATTACAATTATAGATCCTCCACTGACACATCCCCTACCTGCTGCCATCATAATTGAGTTTTGCCTGCTTAGCAAGAAGAAACCTGACAGACACAAGCTGAGTAGCCGCTTTTGTATTCTGAGCATAGAACAATCTAGAAACTATTTTACTAAATCTAAATATTGCCTCTCAGAACACTAATTGCAGTCTTAATACTTTCACTTTTTTTTTCCACATGGACCTTTAAGGAAGCCCCCTCCTCATGACACCACAGATCCTTAAGATATTTGGGAAATAGTTGACCTTAAGATATTTGGGAAATAGTTAACCAATTTTTATACAGTCCAGAGTAAAGAAAAGATTCCTGTTCCGGAACAAAAAGTCAAAAGAAACCCATGAAAAAGGCTGATTCAGGACTAGAAGTCTACCATGTAGGATGCTTATTTCTAAATATTTACCTTTACTCCTCCTCCCCCTGGGCTTGACAGAGAAAGGAAAAAGGATCACATATGTTTCTAAGCTATCTGCTAAGATATGTAAGCTCAGTACAGTCTATGGAAAACAGTACAGTCACCTCAAAGCTGCTCTAGCGTCAGTTTGTCTTTAATGACCCTTAATGTAGCTTGCCAAAAGAAAAGGAAAAAAAAAAGACAACATACCCCATTTGTGGAAGACAAGAGTGGGTCTGATAGAAAATCATTCCCCAATAGGGATATCTGCTACACAGCCAATCCTAGCAGCCTCCGTCCTTTCATACATCTTGATGAAAAGCAAGTAAGTGGAAATTTCATTTGTACAAAAGCAATCCTTTAAAATTCCATTTTTCATCCTTTATAGGGCAATTTCCATCACTGCACTCTGAGGGGACACACCTGATATTTTATTAAATTGGAATTTCAATAACTCCAGACTGATGACTTGAGCTTCAAAGTACTATGTTTTACAAATAATAAACTACAGCTTCCCTCAGGTGGTTAAATTACTTGCAGTTCCACATCAAAACACCACCATCCCTCAACCATAATGGATACCAGACCTAGGCATAACTTTTCCAAAACAAGAGGTTTTCATCAATAAATTAGTATTTATTGAAACCTGAACTATTGAAGATATTGAAGAAATGCAAACAGGGGCTCATCAAGTAGGAGTTTCCAAACTGAAAATATTTTCTTCCTTTCTTCCCAGAGTCTCTTAGCAAAATAATTTGAACAAGGACCCAAACTCCATACCTATACATTCAAATTCAGAACTAAAATCTGTGAATGATAAATCAAAGTAACAACTGTTAGGTACACTAACATGTTTCATGCATGCCTTTACATGGGCTTGTGTACCTACAGAGAAAATGCAGGGAACAAATCCTCCTGCTCAGCTGATTTCCCTCATAGTAGGGCATCATGTTAAGGTGTATTCATGAAAACAAATTCTCCCTTAATACAAATAGAAAGACCTCTCACTTCCTTTTACATGGACTTGCAGAGAGCACAGTTCTGCAAACTGGGCTGGCGCAGTGCACCATTTACAGGACTCCTTCCATAATCTTGAATCAATGGTTACCTGCAGCAGGAATTTCCACCTCTCACACAGGCAAGATATTGATGATGATCTGACTGCAGTATTTGTTCTGTTTCAGGGCTTTCAACTCTTACAAAGTTTCTACTGTCTATAAACCCATGCCTGTCACATTACCAAAACTATTCCTTCACATGGAGTAAGAACTGTCTGCCATCTGGATGAGCTTAACTTGTGATATAATAAAGGTTTGAATTCATTTTCGGCATGCCTGATCCCACCCACATCATAAAAACACAAACACAGAACTCAATCCCTTATGTCTGTGACAACACAGCCTACAGAATCAAAGCTGAATTCAGAGCCTTATAAGTGCCCTCCAGGCATATTAAATAAACTGAAGAGGCTAGAACACATATCTCCAAAAAAACACTTTGAAGAAATCAGGAGATAATGCAGTTCTGAAAATTTTATGCCAATACCCTTACATAATTGCTAAAATAGATGCATTTGTATTAATACAAATTTATGTTATGCCACTACTATTCACTTATTTCCATCATAGGTACATGCTAAACCAGTCAAGGAATGATCATACAAATGCAGTTTGGTATTCACTCATCCTTGTGTAAGTATTTCAGATGCTCTGTGAATACAAGTTCTTTAATTCATGGCACTTCTGGGTTCCATCTTGCAAAAATGGGCACCAAAATCTGAATATGTAACTTAACTGCTCATCAAAACAGACTTACTTTATTGTTATAGCCTAGAAATTAGGATTTATGGGGGCATGCCAGTGTGCATAAAGAACATCATAGTGTTCCAAAAATCCCAAGCATGTATCTCTGTGACATGCTGGGTAAGAAAGGATAAAAGTATGTGCCAATACAGTGTCTGTTCATAAAAAACATCATGTAGTTGTATATATATAAGATCACCAACACGTACAAAAATCCCCAATGGTATTTGAAAATGTACTTCTTGGCTGTTGAATTACTTCACACAAATAATAAAAATAGTACTTTAAAATCATCAAAGTTCTGCAACCATTTTGGCAATCATTTAGTTCATGAATAAAGCATTTTCCTCTTTAAACTAATAGATTGTAGGCAATGTCAGTTCACAGAAAAGATTTTCAGTAGAGTTTAAAAAAAAAAAAAAGGCTGTCATGGCACATATTACAGATTGCTTGACAGGCATAGTCTGTTTGACTAATGCATTCAGAAGATAAAAGAATTAGCACTGATGACTGAAAACTAAAGACCAACATTTTCCCATCTGTTTGTGCACCATGGGGACTTAAATTCCGCACATCAGCTGGAAGGCATGGAAAAGGCAAAGAAAATCCCACTCAGTTCCAGTACTGAACACTTCTGATAACACTGCGGAAGTGTAGCATGTTTTCAACGGCGCATTTCAAAGTAAAATACAACTAAGCATGGAGTTAGGAAATGAAAAGGTAAAATGTACTTATACAGAAGTGATCAAATAAAAAGTAATGTATATTTCTTAAGTTACCACCATTTCCATGCCCTAGAATTACAACATTCATGAGGACTGGGGAACATTCTACTAATTCTAAATGCATACAGATTTGTACTTGGATCTTAATCAGACAGCAAGTTGTCTTTCATGGTGGTTCTTCATATTCTGAATCCTAGCACACACCACCAAGGTTTCTCAGAATTTAAGGTCTTAATTTCTAAGCTAAATATAGTCTGGTTTCCTTGACTTAGATTTGCCTCAAGGAATTGTTCTTATTTTCCCTCTTCTCCCACACAAATACCTGGAAATGCTGAGAATCATCCAGCTAGTTTGACTAGAAATTGGAAGAACTGATTTATTTTTGTTATATCCATTTCTGTTTCTTAACTTCCATACTTCATTCTGAAGTTTTTCAAAAACTTCAACTGATCATTCTTAATGTAATGAAAGTCTCTAGCTCGAATGCATGACCAAATTTTGCCACACAATTTGAACACTAATTGCTTCAGCCTCAGTGTGTCTTCATATGTAATCACTGTTGGTTTTGTATCTGTAAGGAAATAGGCCTTAAGAATATTTTTTCTCTTGCTTTTATTGGCTAGATGTCCATTCAGGCATGAGACACTTTTGCTTAGCCACAGTGTAGGGCAAATGAATCTATAGTTTCTGGTGGGATAGACCATGGGTAGTACATGTTCAAGTTCAATTCTAGGGCTCCCACATAGCTATAAGTTTAAACATCCAATTCTCCAGTCTCTGCATATAAGTTTTATTCAACCAGAAATTACAGGAACCAATCTTACTCTCAAGATACGTACTTGTCTTAATATAATATCAATATTTCAATATTCTACCTGCCAAAACTTTTCCTTAAATTACAAAAAAGGTATTACATTAAAGAGTAGCTAATGAAGAATTATGTATCTATAATTTTCATCTCCAAAGCCAAGCATGACAAAAAAGAAAACAATAACTGTGGGTTTTTTTTACTTTCCTAATTTATGGAGGCACCTCTTGGTTCAAAATACCTGTTGCACAGTTTCAGTGAGGGCTTCTCAGAAAAGAGACAAGAAGATGAGGCATTAGGGTATCAGAAGAGCTCTAAGAGCATGAGAACACTCCTTTTAGCTTAGTATGTAAAAAAAAAAAGAATTTTATTTGGAATAATTACATGAATTAGATGTACCTGTTTGAATGTCTCAAAAATAAATTGACATACTTTTAACTCTTTTAACCAAACCATTTTATCTGAAAGCATGAAAAAAATTGAGAATAAATTTCAGAATATATTTTCTCATTGAAATTTCATATTTTTACTGAAAGTGGAGGTAGACTAAAGAATTTAAGAACTTATAGAAAAATCGACTTGCATGTTATATATCACAAAGAAAAGTTCTCTTTGCCTGGAATAGCATTCTCATTCTGTTCTATTATTAAGACACTGCAGCAAAAATCCAAAAGATCAGAAGGAGGTCAACAAAAAGGGCAGTTGAAGTACAGAAGGAGGGATATTTGACTTGATATTGCCAGCTCTCAAATTATTTGGCAAGAAAAGGGAATTAGAAAGGAAACTTCAAAGAGCATTGATGACTAAAGACTAAAATTTCCCCATCTGTTTCTGCACATGGGACTTGCAAACTTCCCATCAGTAGCAGAGCTTATGGAAAAAAATGAAATTATTTGAACACTGACTGCCTCTGATAACAGTATAGAAGCCCACTTTCTTTTAATTTTATTTTAATTGTAATCATTAAAAATTATGACAGGCACACAGAAAAATGATCAGTCCCTGTCTTATAATACTGCAACAAAAGGTCACTTTTTGAAATTATTGCCTTTTAATTTTAGAACAAATAGAAAGAAATTCTCCTTCACACAGCAGGGAGTGAGCCTTTGGAATTGTCTGTCAAAAAGTCTTTTAATATGACACCACAGTTAGAGTTAACAGTTACTTTATAACCATTAAGCAAGCTTGTAATTACATAAAGTCAAACAAATATCATACCTCAGGAATTAAAAAGATCACTCCCTGGGGTTAACAAGAACTGTCACTTGCGTACAAAACTGGACAGTTAGTAAGGCATAGTTTTATTGTGGGCAAAATGGAGATAGGAAGCATCCTCTTATGATCCACTACAGTACTAATAAGTACAAATAAAATATAAGACATCAAGGTTAAAGTTTAGTAATATGTTTCCTTACAAAGTTCTATGTCTTTGTATGAATATACATATACATATACATTCACATATATGGGAACATAGTCACACACACACACACACACACACAGATATGGATATATAGATAGATAGAAATATATATCTATATACACTCCAAACAAAACTGCTGGAGAAAGTTCTGCCTATACCTTCACTTAAAAGGGTTTCCAGCCCTGACGCACCACAGATGAGGGCAGAACAAACAAAACAACTACATGGCTACAAAGAAAGGAAGTTGATTTTGACAGCTCTACTAGTAAAGATCGAAAGTCGTTTTTTGAAGAGCTTGTAGTTTACAGGTTCAATGTAAATAACATAAACAGTAGAAAGTTTAACTAGGGACAAAACTCAACGCCCCATTTAGCATGATGGTCTTCTCCTTAATCCCCACGGTTTGGGAAGCCATCTTCTCTTCTGTCTATGCAAACTGTCATATACGTGTTTGTATTTACATAACTTGGGAAATATAGATGCTGAATGTTTTGATTTTCATTCTCCAGTCCATTTTGAGATGACACACACAAACACACACCTATATATATGTGCATGTGTGTGTGCTTGTGTGTGTAAATTAAATACACTTCAAATGGCACACATAAATAAACCATATTACTTCAAGCATGACATCAGATCTGCATTTTATTAATGCAGAGAAAAAAGTCAGAGCCTATGTTAATGTATATATACACACCATAAAAACAAAAGAGAACTCTGTCCTACATGTATCTGGTGTGAAAAGTAAGAGATTAAACAGCATGCAATAAACGATAGCTGTGTACTGTATCGTTCCTGTAAAGATGAATGCATCATGCAAGGAAGTAAGAGTATAAAAGTGCTATTTTAACTCAGTTAATTTGCATTTCTGTTATGAGACAGATTCATTGTGTTGATTGATAACATCAACATGTTCCCAAGTGTACAGGGAAGGGACTGTACAGTAGCTTAATCTGCACTCAGGGTAGTGCTGTCTTTCTGGTTAGTAATTAAACCTAGATCCTCTAGAAACAAATAATCATGTGAAATACCAAATCTATTTAGGATGTTTAGTATGCCAGTCACCTTAATACAAAAGTGGCTTCTCAGAGCATCAGCACGTAATTAGAGAACTCATCAGAAAAGCAGGTAACTCTATTATTTTCCTGTGCTTGGGTGATGAATAAAGTGTAGTAGACATGAAAATCTTCCAGTCCTAGAAAGTAGTAACTTGCTGTGTGGAACTGCAGCAAGTTAGCCCCCAATAAAACTGTGAGGGAAATATACACTCCATGCCAAATTTTGATATTGACTATATGAGAAGAAAAACATATGCTTATAAATCCTAGCCATACAAGTATAAGAACACCTGACATTTAGGTATTAACCAACCCTAAGACACCAGGTTTATTTGCAAAAAATGGTCTCTGAGGATTAATGCATATATTGGAAAAGTTACAAAATTTTACACAAAATTGAAGGAAATACTTCAAAGACATAATGCTATGCCATCCATCAAGGATTTATCTATGTGTTTTATCAGACAAATTTTTTTCCTCACGTTCATAAAGTGTAATCTTTGCAGTCAATGATGAAGTAATAGGCACTAATCTATCAACTGCCTATCACCTTGCCAAGAAACAATTGTACATAATGATTCCCTTACCATTCTCTGGTGTCCTTTACAGAAAATAAATTTTTCCAGCTTCTAGTACTGTCAGAATGTTAAGGAACATCCTTCTTCCCAAAAAATGCAAGACAGTAATCTTGCAGTATTCATTTTAATTCAACAAATACTTCCCATTTTTTAATATTTGAGAAAAATATTACTTACTGTGTTTTGAAAATTCATAATATATCATAGCTTCTAATGGGAGTCATTTGAAATTAAGACAAAGTCTGATTTGACAAATTACAACTTCAAATAGCTAAAGATGCATCTGTTATTTAGAAATAATATAAATGCTAGTTTTCTCCTGCTTTCATAAGCCAGCTTTTATACATTTTCTAACATCTATTTAGCCTTTCCTCCTTGCAGACAGCAACCACATCTTGCTCAAGCTCATTATCAAAACAGAAAAAAATAAAGTACATCCAACTTTCCATTATTTTTCTTTTTATGGCTTTAACTCCTACACTTCACTATCCAGCTATCCTCATTATTTTATATTGTTCTACACTGAACTGAATTACTTAGTTTTTCCACACATAGTCCACACCAATTAGTCTAGATTTGGAAAGTCAATTCTTTTTCTTCACCTTTCCCATTCTAACTGAAAAGTCTTCAAACACATGTGCAAACGTGAGTCTTTTAATGACCTGCATGTCACCACATTTATTACCTCCACTAACCCTGCACTGTTACAATTTACCTAAACCATCTGCTTTCAATATGTAAGCCAGTTTTTCCTGCAGTAGTTTTCTTTTCAATGACTTTACACATCAATCTTTATGGTGGCGTAGCAAGATAAGTTGTCCTTGAACTTTTGATAAATTGTATCAGTGCCACATTTTCCCCTAGTAGCTCACTCAGAAATTCAAGAACTCATGGGGATTCATTTGATGGTTCTTTTTCCACAGGTTCATGATCCCAAGCCCTTCTAAATTATGCATTACAAACTATGCCATAGTGATATTTCATTCCAATATTTCTGAAATGAGAACACACAAAAAGTCATATAAGACTGAGAGGAGAGGCTATTGGTTTGAGTAATTTGGGGCTTTTTATTAGCATTGGGGGACAGCTCTTATCCAAATAAATAATATATTAAATAATACAATAAAATATTTTTTATTTTATTCATTAATGGTAGAAAAAACCTTTTACTATATTATTATATTTTTAATGAGATAAATTGGGTTGAATACTTCATTTAAAAAAAAATTGCTTAAATCCTAATGATAGGATGATTCAAGGTCTGGTTCTAAGTTCAGTCTACTTCAATACTTGATGTCAAAATCTGTCACAGCTGGTAAAGGTAGCTCACAAAGATATATAGATCCAACGGGAAGAAGTGCATTGTTTGTCACGGTTACTAAATTATACTGACTTTCCAATTCCATATACCAATTAAACGCATGTTTTTATTGAAATTTGGCTAGGAAATTTCCATCTTCCCTGATGTCAGCCACTTGGTCTCGTCAACTAATGAGGTGATGCATTTTTATGTTTAACATAAAAGGGTTCAGAACCCACCGAAACTCCAGAATTTTATTTTTAAATGTTAGGAAATTCTGTTTCCACGGGTTTTTTTATCCACAAATACAAGAGTTTTTGTAGGTAACATGCATAATTTTCAGTAACAAAGTCATATAACAATGGAGACATTTCAAAACATCTCTTTTCAAAATGCTTTCCCCACATCACGTTTCTTTTGAAAAGCAGTTACTTTCCTAGTCATTGTTAAACCATCACCTTTGCTTTGAAAGGACTGATAAAGTGTGTTTATTAAAAAAAAAATATCTCCTAGATAGCATACTACTGCCCATAACTTTTCATCACTGAAAAGGTCATCAAATCAGGCACCTCTATTTTTTAGTAAATGAAAAACTTGGAGGGCATCTTCTAAGCCGCTTGTCCATTTAGTGAGAGTTAGTTTAGTTAAAACTGAATAATAAAATCCATAAATCCACACAACCAGGCATTCACAAACTGCAACTCATCACAATGCACTGCAAGAGGATGAATGAGTGAGAGCACCACTGCCAACACCTCTGCAATGTGGAGCTCCCCTTCCCTCTGGACACCTTGCCTACTGATCATAACACAGAACCCTCTGACCAGTGGGTGGAGTGAGGGTGCCAGCAACAACAAATATATTAAATATTAGTAAAGCTGAACTTCTTCCTCATATCTTTTAGACAAAAATAAATAAAAATAGAAGTTCTAATAATCTGAATGGATCATCCTGTGCACCTCTTGGGGTATGCATTCACTTGGAAGACCACAGCACTAGACCTCACAGATTAAAATTTTCTCATTTCCAAATATTTCTTAGATTTTTATAGCTCCTGGCAAAACCTGGAAGCCAGTAGGAATGTAGAACTCAACAGGAACTATTAAATAATTTCAAGCAAATGTCACCAAAAAATTGGTTTTTAGCACTTTTATTTTCATTCTATAATTACTTCCCTGATTAATCAAGCTCCTTCACTGGCATAGTTCTCATATGCTGCCCTTCTCATACCCCTTATTGAGGTAATATCTAGGTTTGTGAACCAATCTGCAGTTTCTCTTATAAATACTTCTGAAGCACACAATTAATTACAGATCTAAATGTGTGCTGGTTTAGGGCAAATTTGGAGTTACTTCCAGAGACTAAATATGTAGCTTTTGTGTTCTTGGGGCTTCTTTTCTTGAGAAAGAAAAGCCCTTTTTTTTTCTCCTTTGATTTCATACTACTTGGCCATTATGTATTTTGCTTTCAAATATCTGGAAACAGTATTAAAAACAAACAAACAGAAATATTTCAAATGCTTGAAAAACAGTATGTTTGCCCACTACTTCTCTTTCTGAACTATGTTCTTCCATTAACTTTTCTTCTGTCTATTTTTGAGCTATAGAACTTTAGCATAGTCTGGCAAGCATCAAATATCTACCACATAACTTTACTTGCTATTGTTCACAATATTATGTTTTTAATATCCTCTGTATGTTACTTTGTTGTCTTAAGAACACAATCAGAATAATTATATCCACACAGCCCTCTGAAAAGCTGTCATGTGGAAACAGAATACTAGAATGGATCTCTTGAAGCATCATTTTGGTAATGCAGGTAACACATAACACATAATTTCATTCACAACTTTAAGATCAATTTTAAAGCAAATTAGGGTTTGGGTTTGGTTTTTTTAATCCCTATTACTCCTGCACGGAATGTTGTTTTCCAGTATATGTTTCCTAACATTAAGAAAGCTTAGTTTAATTTTTATCTTGAGTTTATTGTTGGGCACTTTTGCAATCATTTTATTTTATGCTAGCATAACTTCAGGTTTTAAAAGCTTTTTTTTACCTCTTCCTCTAACCTGGTATATTTACAGAATTTTTTACAACATCCCTGTTTTTGATTTTTTTAAGTATAACATACTATTTTTACCCCCTTCTCTAAAGATAAGCTTTTTACTCCGTGCTTATTCTTGCAGGTTTCCTTGGTACAATTTACTAATCTTGAACATGGCTGTATATAGCTAACTGCAGGCTATTATTCCTTGGACAGTGGCACCAACACTCTTCCCTTTCGCTTGGAAATATCTTCATTCCAACAAAATCAAGAATCTGGTTTTCCCCACCTGCAGTTACATGTTTGCAGCATACAATGGTCTTAAAATTGACTAAAGCTCTGAGGTCTTTTTTCTTATTTCCAACTGATGGTTCCTGAGCATATCACAGAAATGTCTCTAGCTCAAAGCACGACCTTCTAGTTTGTACACTTAAATTTCAAGCCATTTTTATTACTTAAGTCCTCAAAGACACCCTATTATTTCTCCACGACACTATAATCCTCAACCCAATAGAACAGACATCACAGCATTGTCTTCAACCTATTTCATTATAATTTTCCTCTCAAGGTTATCACTGAAAAAGTTTAAATAAAATAACATCATAAGACCAATCCTAATGAAACCTCAGCAACTCTCAGGCCCATTTCTCTCTTAATAGCTGTTGTCTTGTTACCAAGTCCTTCACTACCAAGCAGCTTTTCACTTCTGCAATTTAACTAAGAGTTTTCCTCAATTCCCTAGCTACTCCATTAGCAACTCACAGAAAAATTTTATTAGTGATTCAAGCAGAGGCCGCTTGGCATAAAGAATGAATTTCACCTTCTACAAATATCCCTAAGTGGTGGAACATCCCCTGACCATCTTCTTCATAGCACAAAACCATGTTCACCAAAGAACAAAGCCAGATGTTGGTTTTCATTATCTTGTCATTCCTTGATCCTCTTTCTCTGGGGAACAAGAGAATAACAGCAAAGTTGATCCAAAATTCCCTATTTTTGTGCATGTTGTCCATCCTTCAGCATACTTTTCCTGACCTGCTCCAGCCAAAACTGGGGGTGCTATTTTTTCCAACAGGTCTAACTCTATTTTACCTCCAGGAGTTTTAATTTTCTGGAAATGCTCTGATGCTAAGAACTCCAAAGTATACAGAATTGATGCTTAATAGCCATGGTCTATGTCCTAAGTCTCATCCCCAACCCCAAATGTTTTTCACCTGGACAGAGTGGGGGAGGAAGAACGGGGAGGAGGGATAGTGGGAGGCAAAAAGGGGAAGTGTGTGTGTGCGTGTGTGTATCTGCACATGAGTGATTTCTAGACATCAAGTAAGTATTTACAGACTCTTCAGTCTTACTTTCTGTGGTTACTTCCCACATAAAAAGACGTTGATTTATCCCATGATTTAGCACTCTTTGTACTGTGAACTGTAGATTCTATTTCACTGGTTATTTCTCCTGTCCACTGAAGTTCAGTGCTGTTTCTTTTCTCTTTATATTATCCCTATTTCTTCTCTAGACTATCTCATTACCTTCATGATGGTGCTCAAAGTCAAATGCTTTGACCATTTTGCTGCATTCACTTAGGTTTCTGTTCTTATCTCTCTTTGGACCACCTTTGGTGCTGCATCACTAACTAGCTTCACCCCTTTTCCCCAGTCTTTATGGAGAAAGACCAATATTTCTACAGTTTCCCTTGAGTGTTGCCATCTGGTGTTCAGCAACTCATTAAAAGGCATCACCTAGATTAGTTAATTAGTGGCCTTCATCTAGTTTAGTTCTGTGTTAGCCAGCAATGATGAAAGACTATAAGCACTACAGGCTATAGTACACACTCTCTGAAAGTTCCCTCCTACACTTCTCACACACCCACCAGCCTTTGCAAACTGTGAGTGAATTCAAATATATACCCACAGCTGTCACAGAAAAAACTGCTATTAAAAGTTTCTTACTACAAATATTGATAACTGCCTCTAGAAAGACAGAAGAATCATTTTTCTTTCAGGCCGCATGATCGTTTATACTATAACCTGTTAGCCACTCTCTCCTCACGACCTCTAACTGCTCTTCATTCTTTCCCCTTCCCTGCTTCCTCTCATATTGACTAGAGGAAGGAGTCATACTGAGCAAAATTGAGTGGGAGGGCAGAATTGCTTCCTCTGAGGAAGTAATTGTTTCTGGAACTATGCAATAGAAAGACGTTTTCTTAAGTTCTAAGGATAATAGCATTTTGATCACTCATCTCTGCTTGCTAACACAGTCTGATGCAGTTCCAACGAACACGGGCAAAATAACTATGTAACTGCTGTCTGATTACATGACTTTGGATATGTGTCATTATCAACTGTATGGGGGAGCAGAAAAGAGACTTACAGCCCCATAAAGACTTCCTTTCTACTCCCACCAAGAAATCTATTCCTGTAAACTTTCCAGTTAAAAATACATCTTGTTTTGGAAAAGGGATTTTACACCAAAATCAAAAGTGGATTACCTATACAGTGGATAGTATTATATGCCTGACACTGCTATTGTTGCTGTAAATCTATTGTCATCTATTTTTACTGTAAATCTAATGAATGATTCTATGGTAACTCCCTTTCGCATACTGCTAAGCACAGATTTTCCTAAGTTCTTAAATAAGGGAGAGAAAAAATATTCAGCCTCAATTTTATTTTTTTTTTAATCATAGTTTTAGCCTTCTATGCCAGATTTGCATTTTGTGCTTCAGTTCTGGGTTCCAAAATGTACATGATGAAACATATTTAATTAGTTAGCAGACAGAAGGTACACTTACTTTTCCTAGTAAGGTCAATAAAAAGAATGTATTAAGAATGTTCTGAGGATGTAGTACTGATCTCTGCTTTTCTAGTTAATTAACTGCCATATTTATCACAGCAACGCTTTCGGATCTATGAAAGAATAAAGAATAAATCTCTACTCTGCAACATGCTGTACAAACACTAATACACCATCTCCACCTTCCTAGTTTCACTTAACAAGATCTGCATTGAAGATGGTGAAAATGTAACATTCATGTTGCCCACTAAAAGGTGTCTCCTTATGATCGCAAAATAAAATGAAGTACACTATAAAAACATATTATCATCAGGTTTCTTTTCCTCTGTTGCTCTCAACTTCAGGTCAGTCAACATCAAAAGATTTCATGATTCTTTGGGAGCAGGGAGGAGGGAAACAAACCACTCCCAAAACCAAAGATACATTAAAAAAGAAAAACCGTAGTTATCAATTTGTAATGTGTGAGCCAAATTTGTACAGCTCCATGATGATTACCTGTGCTATGCTCTGAAATTAAAATGTTGTAAACAGCAAGTCATAAAGAAATCTGTGGTTTGCAACACACACACAATTATCTTGAGAAAAAGAACTAAACATGGGAGCTCAATATGATTGTGAACCTTTTAATAAATAATTAAACACTATGTTTCAAAAATTGAGAGAAAAGAGTGGGTCAGGATCCAGATAAATACATCATGGAATTGCAGAGACTTGAATCAGAATTTGACAAGTCATAATTTTACCATTTAATTTTCCAATGTTTTTGGAGTGGAGGAACAGAGAGGAGGAGATGGGGTGGTTGAACTGCTTGACTTCCTTTGCCTTTTTAATGATCCAGTGTTGATCCTCTAAAACACAGAATTCATGATCATAAATAATGTAGTCAGAGTGAACAAAAATTAAAAGAAAAAGAAAATGCAAGATTCTACAAAGTGGTATTTTTATGTATATACCGTACTGCCTGAGTTGCTAAAGTTAATGTATAAAATTGCAACAGTATCAATGTTTACCACACCTGTTCAGATTCTGGCTGGGATTGAGTAATTTTCTCCCCAGTAGCCAGTATGGGGCTGTGGTTTGGCTTTGTGTTGAAGAGGGTGTTGATAACACAGAGATGTTTTAGCTATTGCTGAGCAGCACTTGCACAGTGCCAAGGCCATTTCTGTTCCTCACCGCACCCTCCAATGCAGGCTGGGGGTGCAAAGGAGCTGGGAGTGGACACAGGGGGGACAGCTGGCCCCAATTGTTCAGAGGAATACCCCACACCATATGGCCTCATGATCAGCACAAAAAGCTGGGGGAAGAAGGAAGAAAGAGAAGGATGTTCAGAGTGATGGCATTTGTCTTCCCAAGACATTATGTGTGATGGAGCCCAGCTTCCCTGGAGATGCCTGAACACCTGCCTGCTGATACCACATGGTGAATTAATTTTTCTTTTGCTTTGCTTATGTGTGCAGCTTTTGCTTTACCTATTAAACTGTCTTTCTCATAACTTTTCTTACTTTCACCCTTCTGATTCTCTACCCCATTCTGACCTGGGGGGAGTGAACGAGAGACTGTGTGGGGCTGAGCTGCCATGACAAGAAGGTAGTTTGAACAGTGCACAAGTAAAATGAAGGTTATCCACTCTTATTTATCAATTAAAAGTATTTGAAGCTAAAAATTGTCTTTTGAGGAGGAAAAATTAGACTGCAAGTGACGGGTACAAGTTTAAAGCCATAGCCACTTAAACGGATACTGAGAGGACGGAACACTTGCTAACAAAGCAGGGGCAGCATCCAAGTACTGGTGCTTGGACAGTCTTTAACTCTGGTAGCATAGGACAAAGAACATTGGATACTAAGCTACAAATCTTAGCTAGTGTTTCAATTCAATATAAAACAAGTGTAGGAAATTAATACAAAATACAATGTTGCAATGCACCCCAAATAATGCAAGAAGACCACACCCCAACCAGAGAGAACTGCTGAGAGGGCATCCAGTCCTGAGCCTTCAAAAGGCAGTGAGGCAAGACAGAGCAGATACTTCCAATAAATCTGGTTGCTGTTCATACCCTCTTAAGAGATTTCATGTGGGCACAAATGTATATAAGCCTACACATCTTTGTTCTTAAATGAAAGGCACTTCAGCATTCTCTTCAACATGCTACAGGAGCCTCCTTCATTCAAAATCCATGAAAAGCAATTTCCTGTGCCACGGGGAGAACACGCAAGGCTGATGCGGTCGAGCAGTGAGTGATGAATGTGACCTTTCCCACCTCATCAGCATGTGCGGCAGGCAGACCCCTATGGATCACTTCTGATCTCTTGTCTCCTCACGTGCGAGCGGCTGCCCCGGGGTAAGCTCCTCATTGACCGACTATTTAGCAGACATGGGATGTATCTCCTGGCTCTTCAGTCCAGTGCTCCCCCTCCCCTTGCTGACAGCTACAAAACCGAGAATACACAAATATGTCCCTGGAAATACCTAGGGTATGGTGTTGGAAATTATGGAGAGAAATAGCTTCAAGCACTTCATTCTGCATCTATTCCAAAAACAGTGCTTATAAGTCCAACAGCCTTTCAACAGGACACAACAGCAGATTACAACATTGCAAACAGCTACAGCCCCTCCTAGTTTGCTGTGAAAGAGCTTTGATTTTGTCATTGCTATCCACTACAGCAAAGAAATTGTGAGTTACCACAGCTAAGATGATGAATGACAAGTCACTGTCTTATCTCATTCAGAGAAAAATGAAGATCAGCAAAAGCAGGGTAGTCAGAAGTTGGGCATGTGTGCAAATCTTCATTGATAGCCTTCATCCTGGGATCTACATATACCATATATTCTTTTTTTTTTTCTTTTTTACTTCCCCTTCAGGAAATGTTTTGAAGTCCTTACTGAGGAAATCTCCACTGGCTTTTGTGACAGTTCTCCAGAAATCAGAATTGAACAGTTAAACGACCATGTTGTTACCTTTTAGGTCACATCTTTAAAACAGAAAATATGGTATTGTCTGGGCTATAAAGTCAGTCCAGAAGAAATATTTATTTAAAAGTAATTTCTGAGGGTAAAAGAAGTGTTATTCTTTCTTCCAACAAAAAACTGTGGCATAATAGAAGCTGACTTTAGCTCATATTGGCATTATCGAGGCTCATGCTACACATTAGACATGGTCCATGAAACACTAACCTCAAGGCAAAGTAATTTCTATTATGAATTGCTGACGCAAAGGCAATTCACAATTGTGAAAAATAAGGTTCTCCAACCTCAATTTTCATCTTCACTTTGTCAAATATTATTAAAGATAGCATTAATGTCACGGTTCAAAACCTACTGCTTACCTAAAAATATTTCCCTTCCTCTGCCATTTCTTTAAAAACCTTTAAATCTCAAAATTTAAAAATCTTTATTGTGACTCTAGGAGGGAGTATAAAGTTATTATTTATCCAATCAAGGAAATTCTGCCTTTAAAAGTCCTGAACACCTAAACTGTGGGCAAATTTACCAGAAGTTATTGCAAATAATATGGACAATTCAAACTTTATCTGCAAAAATCCATGTGTGTACCCTTGCTTATTGAAATGTTAATATATTAGATTTATACACAGTTATCAGAAAATACTTAGAACCTTCAGATGAAGACAGCTTTTAACAAGGAGGGACCAAATCAAATAACATTCAAATGATGGGCACTGGAAAATTATTTTTGATATAACCCTGTATACAAATACTTGAAGTTTAATCACATGGAGCTTCTTGCAAAAACGGGCAACAAAAATTTTACAAGTGCCCTCTATAACCTCAACTGTTCCCATTAATGCCAACAACAGCACCGCATTCAGAATTTCTGAAAATTCCCCCAATACCAAGAATTTCCCATAGTACAAGAGTTTTTATAAATGAACTGCTCTGTTCTAATTTGTTTATCAGTCTAGGAGTACATGCAGAACATAAAGGATACACAGGCTTCAGAGGTATCTACATTGGATAGATCAAGGTAATAAAAACAATAATCTTAATTTTATCAGGAGATAAAACATCACCTGGAAATTTTATCCTTTATTTAATAAGAGTATTGACAATGTTTAAAATCAGATACTTCTACCAAATATATCTGATGACTTTTTTCTGGCAGGGTGCCCAGTGAGTTTGAGGACTTTCCATCCTTGAAGATTTGGTCCTGGGCAAGCTGGTGTACCCAGCTCTTGTCTGAGCAGAGGGAATGGACTAAATAATCTCCCAAAGAGACTTCATGAAATGTATCATCAAGTATACACCCTAAAAATATTTCTGCCTTTCCTTTACTTGTAACATTGAAATGCAATTATAAGAATGATAAGAAAGCTGACTTTGCAACAACCTATTTAAAACATAAAAATTTTAAAATTATACAAAAATATTAAAAAACTTTAAATCAGACTGTGAACTGTTTCTGCACTACTGTTTTAAACAGCAATATCACATGAGCTGAGAGAATGAGCTGCATTAATATCAAATCTAGAGGTTTGTGGTCCTGGGAACAGAAGCACAAAACAGAAACAGAGAATCATTTAGGTTGGAAAGAACTTTTAAAATCATCAAGTCCAACCATTAACACTGCCAAGTACACCACTAAACTATGTCCCTATCTGTCGCATCTACACACCTTTTAAATACTTCTAGATGTTGACTCTGCCACTTCTATGAACAGCCTATTCCAATGCTGACTACTCTTTCAGCACAGACAGTTTTTCCTAATATCCAATCTAAACTTCCCCCTGGTACAACTTGAGGCCATCTCTTCTTGTTCAGTTGCTTGCTACCTGGCAGGAGAGGCCAACCCCCACCTTGCTACAACCTCCTTTCAGGTTTTCTCCATCGTTTCTTTTCCTCTTCATCCTAAACAACCCCAACTCCTTCACCTGCTCTTCATAGGACTTGTGCTCCAGACCCTTCCCCAGCTCTGTTGCCCTTCCCTGGACTCACTCCAGCACCTTAATGTCTTTCTTGTAGTGAGGGGCCAAAAACTGAAGAAAGGATTTGACGTGCGGCCTCACCATTGCCGAGTACAGGGGGAAAATCATTGCCCTGGTCCTGCTGAGCACATTATTGCTGATCCAGGCCAGGATGCCATTGCACTTCTTGGCCACCTTGGCACACTACTGTTCTTTACAAAGGCTGAATGTCATATCTATTACTATATTGGGCAAACTCAGCATTAAAAGTCCAAGTTATTTATATAAATATTAAATTTGTCTCATTTTGACCACGTCCACAATCACTTTTTTATGAATACAGAGTATAAGTGAGCCAATACTTGCTTTTCAGAGGAAGGTTTTTATAAGATTGTCTGAGAACTCAACCCTTAACAGAAAGTGACAAGGAGAAAAGAAAAGAAATTATCTGAATATCCCATTTGGGACTGAGTGCTTATCAGAGATATAAGCTCAGGACCACAGGGAAGAAAATAAGAGATACTTGACATTGATGTTTGCAATTTATTCTCATTGAAGTCCTAAAAATGCCTTCTAAGAATCCTGATCACCAGAGCAATGTCAAGAAAAAAAAAAAAAAACATATATGCTTTCACTGATATGATTAGTAGCAATACGTCGCATTCTTACAGCAGTTTCAGACCTTAGGGTGCTACATTCTGTCTCCTTTTCAAGCATACAATGCATTGGATTACTTTACTTACTAGTAGCAGTAGCAGAACAATATCAGGATTATCACAGGCACAGGCTACATGCATTGATGTCCAAAAATCTTCATCTTGATGATTTACATTTACTCCTCTGTCAATTAGAATTTCTGCAGCAAATGCATTATCGTAGCGAGCACACTAGAAGAAACAAGAACAGATTAGGGATGGTGTTTTCCTCAGTGTACAACTAAATTTATTACATACAATTTAAATTAGGCAGATGACGCACTATAGTTAAGTGGCTGTGTTTGTAGGGAACAACAGCTGAGGAATCTATAGAAATAATTGTGTGGAGATTACCAGTTCCACGTGCATGATTCACAGAATCCCCTATTTCCTGCATGAAATCTGTTGAATCTACAATAAAGATGAGGTTTTTTTCTGTTCAATATTGTCGTTCCAAATCAGCGCACAGGCATCAGTGCATGACGATCACATCATGAGTATGTGTACACACACATATGTCCACACATACATGAATTTCTGCCTTTTATGCAGTTCACAGCAATAATACAACCCTCTTCATACCACACTTCTATTTCCAATCCACTAACTATACTGACCCCTGTTCAAGTCTCTCTGTCAGACAAACAGTCTGCACACTAAGGGTGTTTTCATGGGTTGGAGGAATGCACGTGTGTGTGTGCGCGCGTGTGTGCGTGTGCGCACATTTCTATGCCTTCGCCACGGTCACAAAATTTGGTAGAGAAGAAGAAAATGACCTAGATATTGTTTTGACCTTACTCCTCTGTCACATTTGTGACTTTTTATGCATAAGGTTATGGGTAACACCTTAAAAGACAATCAGGGCCCCTCAGTTAAGATCCTAACTCTGGCCTTACACACAATCTCAGCAACTTTTTAGAGTTAGTGGGGAGAAATACAGGAAGACTTATTTTAATCTGGCATGGAAGCCAGGATGCTAAAGGAAGTGGGGAAGAAGGAAAAGTGTGTAACTGGATTCGACTGTGAGCTCAAGATAGAGCTGAGATCTTCAGCTGAATGCAGCAGCTGCACGTACCCCTGTGATCATAAATATGGATAACCCAGAAGATGAATATTAAATTCTATCAGGATAAAAAGCAGTCCTGCCCTAAAAGATTTCCAAATATACTGACCATTAAATTATAGAACAGAAATTAAGTTCTGGTGTATTTCCTTTAGCTCATAGCTTATCTGGCAGCTCTAGAAACAGTTTTGTTTTGTTGCATCAGTATCATTGATTGTATCAGTACAACTAAAATTGGGCTGTTCTATGTCAAAATTTTAACAAATCAGAGGCAAGACATTTTATATTACAGATCAGAATAATCTAACACCAACCACATTTTCAAGGCATTGTTAAGCAAAAAAAAAAAAAAAAATTCTAGAGATGATAGGTATCACTGAGCCATTTTGTGCATTAATAATAGACATAGAGCCTTTTGTGATTAACTGGAGCTTAGATTTGTTGCTGTTCTTTGATGTCTATTTAATTGAGTTTGTGAAACAATTGGACAAGCTCAGTTAAAGTTCCAGAATAAAACTGTTACACATATACTTTGTTATAAGGGCTGGGTTGGATGAGTGCCTGTGAATTGATATGACACCATGTGCTTTCCACTGAATGGGCAGCTCAGGCAAGTACTCGCTTTTGATTGCACTTTTCCTCTCATGGAGCCTAAAGAGAGTTCAGGGAATACCTTTGAAGTTCCCATAGCTTCCCTAGATTCAACCATATTAGGACACTGCCTACAGAGATAAAATCAGAATCCTTATAAAGTGTCACATTTGATTTCTTTTTTTAGAATTATATCACATTTTGAAAGTTAACAGATATGGAAAAGGAAAAAGGAATTATATAATGAATTGGATTTTAAGGAAAACATCAAAATAAATATATTTTCCATTCATTCTGGCATAAAAACATTTAGCCCACAACTGGAGAGAATAAACACTAAGCTCTCCTTTGGATAAAGCAGCTTCACAGTGGTAAAACAACACTTAGAATGGATCTGACTGGGCTTTAAGAATATAGCACAAGTGCATGCTAAATTTCATATACGACCTATGAATCTCTGAAGCATATAATTTTGTATTTGGAATCAAGCAATATTTCCCTTGTTCTTTCTTACTGCACAGATAATTTATAAATAAAACATTTCATTCTCCTTTATTAGCTACCACTCCTATGACATGATCCATTCTTTCATAAGCAATTTGAAAATGACTATTTATTTAAAAAGCATAGCTGGATGCAATTATAGCCACGGCAGAGCTCAGTGTAGATAAAAAAAATATTGCTAAGCCTTTCTTTCTTGTTAATATGCCAGATTTGCTGCTCACTATCCCACCATATTTATCCACAGTCACTAACACTAATCTTCAATCCCTCTTACCAGATGGAGCAAGGAGCCTCCTGAGGAAAGAAGCATATGAGGGTCAGCACCATCCTTCAACAGCCGTAGCACTGAAATAGCAAAGAAACGAGGAACAAGAGTTAACATATCTCATATACCAGCAGTATACCTAATTCTGAACTGTTAATAGGCTGATTCTTCATTAACTTCATTAGGGGATTTAATAATATATGCAAACCTCTCATATAACAGTGCAAAACTATCATGTCAGCATTTGCCATCTCACCTGTTTTAATAGCTAAGCCTGTAAAGTAAAAAGACCTTTGATAATGCACAGTAAATATGAACAGTATCAAGGACTTTCCAAGTGTACAGATGAGCATGTCAGTTTTGTACATACAAGAGGGAGGGGAGAGCTGGAGCAAAGAGCCATGCCAAGGTCACAGTCACCTGATTAGCTCACTTGGGAGCAAAATCACAATCATCTGGTGTTATTTTACTTTGAAAAGTTCCCACACGATATATTGGCTTTTTCAGTAAATACTTGAAACTAGTATTCATAACTGGTATCACTTGAAATTAATCATCATACCAAAGCTAAATGATCTGCAATCAATTCAACCTTCCCAGTGCATTGTCAGGTCACTGACGCAGCATAATGTTTAAAACGGTATCTGAAGCCAAACTCCACTCCCAGTTACATGTATCAAATCCCTTTGAAATGAAAACAGGCTTAGAAGTGCAAGTAAAACCACAACCCTTCATATTGGTACTCACTCAAGTGTGAAAAATCAGCGCTTTTCCCCCACTTTTTTTAAAGGTCTTTATTGCCTTTATAACCTTTTCACTCTGAATCAAAGCACTGACTAACTCACAGAAACCGTGTTCATTCCTTGAACAGAACTGCACAGTAGCAATGCCTGACAGTACCAGGAGACTCCACACCAGCACTGCAATCCTGTCTTCATCAAACTAGCATGAAGAACCCTTTCAAAAGGCCTCTCTCCATGACAATAACTGTCAATAATGCTTCCTGAGTAGGAGCACTGGTGGTTCTGTCTCCATCACCTGGAAATCTTGAGCTTAATTCCTAGTTAAGATCCTGGATGGACTTGTGCAAACAACTGCAAAGAAATGTTAAGTTGTGAATACCCCAGACATGGGTTCCACTGAGGTTCACTGGGTTCCACTGAGATGTCTGTCTCACAAGAGGGCCAGAGATTTGTCTCAAGGCTCTTCTGTGAATCTGTCAAAAGACTCATGACCACCACCTCTTTCCTATCTATGCATTTTCTCTGTGTGTTTTTTTCTCTCAGGAATATATTGCAACTCCATTTTCACCATACATTTAAACTTCCTACAGCATTCATACACTCACTTAACCTGTCTGAAAGGGGTCAGTTTTCAAATACTGTCAATTTATGGAAGTAATGTTTTCTGAATGTGCTGAATTATTTTTGACCTAGTGCCCTAGAAAAATTTCTCCTATGAAAGAACGTTTGGATAAATAGTTGCAAGCCTGTAAAACTGGAATGAAATGCTTGGTATCATCATTACTAAACACATCACATAGCAAAGCCAGACTGGTATAATGGAAAAATATTTGCAATATTTAGACAAATCCACTTAATCTTTTGCTCTTTTTAAACTTTGAAAATCAAAGATGAATCAAAAGTACTATATAAATTCTTACTTTATTAATAGTTCCATGGTACCCTATTTCTCCTCACCAAAGGTTTTGCCTCATTTAATTTACATAACTTTAAAAGACTTATGTGTTCTGGCAAATGACACTTTGAAAATTAGTCATTGTTTGAAGTCCCTGTTGTCCTCAGCACATCCACCAAAAGCAGAATTGGAGCATTAGATAACAGAATAAAACATACTCTCCAACGCCTGCTAAACAAGATGAAAAGCACAGAACCAGAGAGTGAAAGTACAGAATTATTTACAAAATTTCATAACTTTGGGACAAATGGCTGAACAAGAAAAAGCAAACCATTCCTTTCTGCTTTCTCAGATCCACAAATCTCATACTAAAGCACACACTTGTCCTCATCCAGAGAGAGACCATTAAAAATAGAGGTTCGGAACTAAGTTCCTTCCTTTTTTTAACACCTAAATTTCTGACCACATATAGAGATGTTCTCACTACTTCAGGTTTAAAGTGAGTAAAGACCTATTATAAATCCTCCTTCCTTAAATAGGCATGCAACTACATCCTCCTCAAGAGTTAATATTTCCAATGTTCCTATGTTATGCCATTTCTTTAGCAGGGCAGAAAATTATTATATGGACATTATTTCCATATCACGGAAGATTTCTTAAGGCTCTGAAAATAATTTCATTCTCCTAATCCCATCAGGATTTCACTTGAAGAAATTAACACTCCAAAGTGTTCCCTTTCCTCCATCCCCTGTTTCCCAGGGGGGAAAAAAATGCACACATCATGTGGCAGCAGAGCAAGTACACTGTGGATTGGTGGCAGAAGTCTTAATATTGACTAGGACTGATAATGAAATAGCATCCTCAGTCTGTGTTTCTACAAGATGGGATAAGACCAGTAAGGAGTTAACAAAAGGAGTCTGTTCCTTCCCCCATTCACAAAGGGACTTACACACCTTTTACCTCCTGCTACCTCTGCATGTGGCAACTGACTCTGATGGCACAAAAATAACACCAGCAAAAATAAAATGAGTTTCTTGTTGGGTCATTGAGATGAACTCAATCATTAAGAGCCTTGGGATCAACAAAAGCGGCTTTAGGATAGGTCCTTCTGAGCAAGGACTGAGCATGAAGACCTCTCACTTTTGGCAGAAGCAGGACACATGGAGAGGTCAGTGGGTTGGGAAATTGCATTTCTAACTGTATTCCACAAGAATTTCATCTGGAGCCTAAAATAGTAATGATGAGACAGAAAGAAACTCTGGCTACTCATGTATAAAAAATATGGGCAATTTATTGAATCTCTTCCTTCCATCAAACCCCCAAAGACCTGGTTCTCATAGAGAAGCTATGCAAAACAAAGTAATGCCCTTCCAGATGCATTTTGCAACTCCTTGCAGTTGAAACTAAAAAACAATAGACCATTTCTAGATCCAAGTTTGAAATCCATGAGAATTAATGGATTTGCCTTGATTTTTTTTTTCTCCCAGCAGAAATGTAGACCAAGATTACAGCATAAAGAATTAATATGTTAACTCTGATCTTGAAGTAGAATATTAAATAACTGTGACCATAAACAAATTACTGAGTCACATACGAAAACATTAGGGAATGTGGATAAAAGGGGGGGTTTTTGGGCCTTTTTGGTTTTGTTTTTTTTCTTTTTGGTCTGGTGTATTTTTCCTCATTATTGCACATAGCTTGATCAGTGCTTCAGGAAATTCACATCACAGAGACTACCAGGGCAAGATATGCAAACTCTCCTTTCAACTGGACAAAAGCCTGTGTCCTGAATCAGGATTATGTGCTACATTCCTCTACATTTAAAAACAAGTAAAAAAAATTATTCTTTCCTTGAATTTATCCCCTCTGAGAAACGCAGTAAAAAAATAGAAAATCAAGAAAAGAAGATCACAGAACCAAAATCCCCCTTCCTACTATGCAACTCACTTAGACCATTTACTTAAGACTTCATTAGTCAGTAGGAAAATCTTCACCTTATGTTCATATTTTCCTTTTGCTAGAACTACTACCTAGAAGCAGTTAGATAGTAAATACTAGCCACTGCTAGTAATTTGGGATTAATTGCCCTAACGAGGACAGAAAGTAATACAAAACTCTATTCAAGAAATGCTATGTATCTCTTAATTAATGCAATTTTAAGGAAGCTTTCACAAGACTCCTTTTAAAACTTGTTTTACTTGCAATCTTTCACGTAAGAAAAGTTTGCAGAAAAGGTGAGACTGAAAACTGACTTAAAAGCAGGAAGCTGACATTTACGTGAAAAAAAAAAAAAGGAGCAAAAAACTTTCAGGAAAATCTGAAGTCCTTCCTGTGTGTATATAAACAGGTCAATCTGTTCTCTGATATCTTTTAGATTTGGTACACAAAATTATTGACCACTTAGAACAGAATTTAGTCTCTAATTTCATATCCAATAAAGGTGTTTTTGAAAGCATTGGATGCATTGGAGTTTCATCAGGAAAAAATTATAATAATCTACGGAACTTTTTAGTATGCTTGATGTTATAATTTTAACCAAATTATTCCAGAGAGCTGAATGCCTTTTCACTTTCCATTGATTGTATTGACTAGATTACAACTTATTATATAGCCTCATAAGGCAGTACAGTCATTACTACTGTGCCTGTTACTAGGCACAGGTCTTTGCCTGTGGAACTAGGGCTGTAAGCCTTACTTTTTCTGGGCTTGTCTTGGCTTGCTTTGAGCTTTGTTTTAGTTGTTATAGCAACTGGCTGATGACAAGGTGACAATTACCTAACACATTTTAGTTTTGTTTAGCTTTGTGTAACTGTGGTGCATAATGCATTAAGAATTTTAATATACAGCAACTAGCACTTACACTGTGCTGTGCTGAGTATGATCTAGCTGCGCTGGCATATATAAGTTTATGTATGCTGGAGACAATAGTACTGATCTGAAGTCACAGTAGAGACTGAAAGGTGAATTCAGAGGGCCCAGGGCTATCAGTAACTCACCAGGGATCTGCTACTGATGGTAACAAAAACTTAGGAGCCAGGCAATGCTGCATTCACAGCAAACTCAGTTTTAGTAGTAACAGAACAGATAAAAATAAAGGTGCCTAGCATATGTAAAACCTAACAGTTGGCCAACTACTGTGCTGTACATAGAGTACCAGTGCATGCTCCTATTAACTGTTTCTCTGGGGAATAGCACTCAACAAGTGTAAACTTTGTTCTTGTTAACATCTATTTTTGTACTCTTTAGTTTAGCAGGAATAACTCCAGCTGGAAGGCTTTACTTGTTCATTATGTGCATAAGCATAATGCAGAAGCCTTCTACTGCTGCAGAAGCCTAGCTAAAATGCTGCTGATTCTGGAATGGACTATCACATTCTCCTCCTACCCCAGGTTGCATGTTTTTGTAACTTGGCACACAGCAAAGATTAGTTTCCCAACTAGATCAAGAATCTGGGAATGTGGCACTGGGTAACAGGTATGAATAGGGAGAATGGTGTATCCACCACTTTCCACCAATAGCTGAAAGTAGTTTGGGCATAAACTGACCGTGAAATTGAATCACAACAGAAGTAATACGGAAAGATGTGTAATAGCATCCTTCCACCAGTTAAGTGTCATATTATGCCCATTAGTTCCTCCACACTCAGACATTTGGTCCACCACTAGCATCTAAAACTCTGTACAGATTAATCACTTAGAATTTTCTCCACCTTCATATCTCTTTAGTTCTCTTTTCTCATTCCTCAGCAGTTACTCCATACTTTTCAGCTTGTACCAAAGGTGTTTATGAGAAATCTGCTACGCAACTCAGCTACATGTGAGAACAGATGAATGCTAGTCTCTGGTAATTTCTTAATCAGAACACCAAATGAAATAATGCAAGATGTCACAAATGTACTCTTAGAAAAAATATTTACCTCATGCCTTTGCTATGACTACTTTAAACTTAAATTTTAAAGTCCAAGTACTGATGCCTTTTTCTGGTCTTGGGAATGAAAAACCAGACATGGTGGAAGGGTTGGGGGTTAATTACCTCAGTATTTTAATAGGAATCCCGTCCGGTGCACCACTTCACCGAGGTGGAAGGCATTGCGGTGCCCACCATGCATGCATGCCCACCCCACCGTCAATCAGTACACATTTTATAGACCTAATATATTAGCATATCTACCAAAGTGGCTCAATAAGGGGCTTGGATGATCTAATTTCTAGTTTACAGAACCCTTTCTACTGCAGGAGCCATGGCTCCTCAAGATAGTAGGATGTTTGGTCTCCTAACCCTACAAAACCTTGGAACTATGCTGAGTTATCAGATTTAAAGAAGTAGACGTATGCATGCTAATACTTGTGGATACACAGAACTGTGTAAAAGGTATAAAAAGAAATAGCAAAAAATCCTTTAGGCATCAGTACCAGTGTTAGTGATTTAATCATTCTTTTAAGGTGTCTTGTTTACCTAACAAAGACATTTACTGCAGCAATACCGTTACCACACTATCACTGGTGTGGAAAGCTCATGCTTTCCTTCAGAGCAAGCTCATCAGTTGACAGTGATTATTTGGAGCAGTCACACCCTTAATGGGCTTTGCAAACAACTGATTTGTAATCCTACTGCTTTTTATATGAAATATTTCCAGAGTTTATTGGCAACATCCGTCAGACTTGTTCAGATCTTCTCATTTTTAGGAGAGCTCTTGGAAGTAACTTCCCATCTTTGCTGCACAAAGATTAAACGCAGCAAACCATAAACAAAATATGCACATTTGAACAGATAAGTGTGCCATTCACAGACTTCAGAAATGAAGAGAGGGAAATTACTCTTTCCATATTGGTTGAATTTGAGAGGGTTAGCCTTGCATATCCAAGATATACTGCCCACTGTTTGAACAGAGCACTGATAAGGACAGGGCTGATGTTTCCATCCTCCCTGTCAGAGTTCCCAAAGTTTATAATTTTCTTAGGTAGCCAGGAATCATAATACCATGACCCCAAAGCAACTGGGTCATTGATTCTCTTCTGAAATTAAAAGCGTGATGTGAAATGTCAGGCTGATTTCTGTGCTCCATTCAACACATCACCTTTAAAAGAAACAAACCAAGCCACCAATGAAACAGACTGACAGAGGTGGTGCCACAGTCCCACTCAACATCTCTCCCAGGTTTAATGCTGGAGGATCAAAATACATAGTAATTCTTTCCCTACTCTCTTTGTGGAGAAATCAATCAGACCCCAGCCTTGGAGACAGCTGAGGGGCTTGATCACTCCAGTGTGGGAGCGAATTCCAAGCAGCACAGGTAAGCATGTGACAAGATAGGGCCCTTTCTTTCTGCCTAGGCCTCTGCTGCTTTCCTACCAGGCTTTGGACCATCAACAGTTGTGTGTCCATGCCCAGGCATTCACCAGCCCTGACAGCTTCCTGCCATGCACTACCACTCCGGAGGTTGAGGGCACAGCCTTCCTGTTATCTCAGGTATCTTGAACTGAAAAACCATATGGAAAATAATGGTTATGTCTCTGGGCCACACGGTCACTAAGTCAAACTCCCATGAGATCTATGAGGAGTCACAGTTCTCTCATGGGCCAGACATTTCTATCACTGTAGACATAGCCAGATTAATTTATGACCTAGAGACTACAGTTATTCAAGAACTGCTAAATTTAAAACTTCTTCTTCAGGCAAATTACCCCTCTTTCATTTCTGTGTACATTAAATATAATGCAGTCTGTGTCTCCACTGGAAAATATTAAATCCACAAACCCAATGGCCTAAAAAATCCTCTTACAATGCCAAGCAGTGACAAATTAACCTATCTTCTTACACAAAAGTGACAACGGGCAGCAGTCAAATGTGACATGCCTGAGTTAACTTGTGATGTGGAAGGCAAAGCATCTGTTTTCAACCCTGACATGACAGATATTCATATCGAAAAGTAGTGTAGACTCTGAAATAATTTCAAAGTAGCAAGACTTAGTAGTTACTGGATCACTCCACATATGATTATCTGAATTATCTGATTTCACTCTCTCTCTTTTTTTTTTTTCCAGAACCTTCATTCCTAAAGTCTTATTTTCTTTCTTTTCCAGTTCATGGTGTCCAACCCCCTTCTGCTTTGCAGTTATTCTTTCAAGTAAAAAGAACTTAATTTACATCATTTAGTTAATTTACATCATTTACTTTCAAATGCATGCACTGACAATATCTAGAGGGATGTGGAAAAACAGTGGTGTAAATCACAGTAATTTTGAGAAGACTGGAAGTAGCCCTTCAGTTCCATGGCCCAAAGACATTGCTGCAAGGGGAACACTGAGGATCAAAAAGCAATCACGGTGACTCCTGGTTTTGCCTTCATTTAGAATTTTGGCCAGGCCAGAGGGAAACAATTGTGGTAAGGTCTGTCTTAGTCACTAATACAGCTGTGATCTTACCTCACTGCACCTGTGGCCTGTGTATATAACAGAGCTGTTGCTAAAATCATTCAATACCACCTTACAAAATAACACATGCTTAGCTAGAAATACTGGGTCTGTCATCACAGGTAGTAACACAGCCAGGGTTTTGCCAGCATAGCTACTTCCAAGGACAAAATAGCTGTGTCAACAAAAGCTGGAAGCACAGATCTGACTGAATCCAGAATGTCTGATAGTGAGATGAAATTACAATAAAAACAAAGCTTTGTAACATTTACTGGAAGTTGAACACTCTAAATTTAACCTTAGGGGAAAGTAGTTGATCGTACAGTAAACTTAAATATAAATATAACTGTTCTTACAACTTTCACTTCCAGCTAGTTAGCGAGATTTATTTATTTCAAGGTTAAAAAAAAAAAAAAAAAAAAAAAAAAAAAAAAAAAAAAAA
>VZTJ01006434.1:864833-890293 GCA_013397795.1 Orthonyx spaldingii | reverse complement strand
AGAAGGAATTAAATATCTTAGCATTTATATAATTTATTTCATTTTTTACACATATTTTCTCTGTCTCCCAAGTATGGATTCTCCTGGAGTTTCTGACAAAGGTGACTAAAACCAGTAAGAACGTTATCATCAGGCTACAGTCAAGTATTACAAAAGCTCACAACCCATTATGTTCACCTTAGAGATATATTTGAAAGCTCTTTAATTTACTCGTATAATTTTTAGGCCAACTTTTCAGCTATAGAAACACCTGACTGTACATTCAAATGTTTGCAGAATTGAATAAAAACTTCAGATTTTACAGCATTTTACTAAATAAGTTAAATTTATTTTAGAATTTGCAAATTTTAAGTCCTATAGTCATTAAATGATAAACACGAAAACACACACCAGCAAAATAATTCATTCTCTGGTCAGTACCTTAATTTGAAAACCATTGTCATACCCATGCTTTTCCTTAATTGCAATAGTTATGGAATTTGCATACAACACAAATTTTCAGCTGAACAGACTGTATACCCCCTCTGTTTCACCTAACATTTATGTTGATCCTATGCCAACACTACTTAATTGGCATAAATCAAATTACTGCTGACTTATATTCCTTATGAAGCAAGACTCAGTCTCTCTTTAACTCCCACAACACACAGAGCAAGTTTATGCCAGCTGGTTTAGAAGCCTTGCAAGCAACTCATTACAATTTGTATTAGAGACCTTCAAGGATAACACACTAATATCCTGCTCAGCAGCTGCTAAATGGTACTAATTGCCAGCTGTAGACCACTAGCTGTTAGATCCTGTGTGTCTCCTGGAATTCCCAGGGTGCGCAGCGCACAAGGAAGCACACTCAAACCAGGCAGTACAGAACAAACTAGGGGCCTTGCCAATCCATGCATTTATCCAAAATAGTTGTGTGTGCGGCATATGAGTGACCAAAACCATGAGGGAAATGTGTGGTTCCAGGACTATCTCACCACTTGACATATGTGGCTCAGGCACCACCTTTCACAGTGTGTGATCTGTGACAGTTTGTCAAAACCAGAGCTGCTTCCCTCTTGCTCATGCATTCATTCACACACTCCTGCCCTCATCCTTGCATAGCAGTGCCACATGTCACGCTGCCATGAGCTGGGATGGAGACTTAAACCAGATGAAGACCACCCTTATGAAAGGCATTTTCCAGATGGTTCATCTCCCTGCCTCATTCCAAGATGAGCATAAGGATGGGAGGACAAAAGGATAGGACAGAAGTATGGCCAGACAGAAAGGAGGGAAATTAATGGCAGCCTCAATTTTAGCTTAGTTTTAAACTGTGTTAGAAACACACTTTTTAAGTGTCGTTTGGTATTAGAAGTATCCTTAGGGTACTGTTATAATCAAGTCAGTGGCTCCAAGACACCTGAATGTTTCCTTTCTTTCGCTGCATCAGCCCCACCAGCTGTGCAACAGGAAGGTGAGCTGGTTCAGAGAGATGACACAGAATTCAGCCGTTGATTCTAGGTGGTGGTGCACTTTCTTTTGGATCACTTTGCTGAAGTCACTCTGCACACAATTGTTAAATCCGATACAAAGAGCCTGCAGTAAAAATGGTGGTAGGAACAGCATCATAAAATCATAAATGAAATTTTCTGAATTAGAAAATATGGGATTGACATAACATCCAGCTGGAGCAGTGGGACAGGTCCTGGCTGCCAGGCCCTGTCCAGCTGCCCTGGGGTGGCCCCCATGCTCCCAGTGGCCCACACAGCAGCTGGGAGCAGCTGGCCCTCATGGTGCCCTTCCAATATTTACCTGTATTTAATTAAATTTGAACAAACTATCACCTCCAGAAGGATTTTCAGTCCCTTCCACACTTCCATAGGTTTCATGGGAGCAGAGTCTGCTGTTGTACCTTGGCACTTTAAATGTCCCCGTAATTAAGTTTTTCTGACTGAAATCCTATTTATCTAAAAAAATCTATCAATTTAAAAGCACATTAAAACTGATCTGGTGTGAAACTTTTTGGTTGAGACACATCCTGCTGTATGTTAAACTCCGAACTATCAACACACTTCAGACTATTGATACTCGCATCCTCTGTCAGACATCTCAGAGATGGTTAGGAGATGGGACACTCTGTGCACAAATGAAATCATTCTCCTGTTCACTTTTACAGAGTTTTAAAATAGACAGAGAACTTGGATTTTGGTGTATTCATGTAACGCATTTTTCAACAATATCAGCATTCAGTCATAGTCTTCTACAGTTTGCCAAAACCAACTGAAAGTAACATATTAAACTTCTTAACTTCCTTCTGCTTCACAATGCATGCCCTCACCTCTCAATTACTTTTTTCTTTTCCTAACACAATTCATGAGGTTTGCGAAGACTTATGACTCCTTGTACATGGACAGAATGACACCTCCTATTGGAGGTGATGGGTTTGCTTTCCTTGTCAACTCAGGGATGGAATCACCACAGAGAGACACATCCAGGAAATTGAGCTTCTGGAGAGGCACTGGGTAGCCCCTCCCACTCTGCTAAAAATTCGTGACTGAGAAACTGATACAAGAGGTCTGGAGAGATTATCTGTACTGCTCAAACAGTTATGATCACTGTGGGAAAGCAGGATAGGGGGTTCTGTCACATGAGTCTCCCATATAAACATGAATATAAAAAGCATGCATGCTGCACAAATGCTTCAGTTTTGGTAAAGTCTTCAAGTATTACCTTACAATTCTATCAGCATTGACTGCATTGGTTGCAAGCACATGGTTACCAAGTCCTTCTATTAACCTGTGCACTACAAAAAACAAATATGAACATTTTCACATATTGGTTAGCTGCCACAATTCTTCAAAGATAATAACTACGCCTGTGCACCTAGCTCAAAGATGTTTTCATTTCTCATTACTTGTCTTCCAAAATTTTATTTGGCTGAATTGTTGCATTCTTAAAATGAATTACATTCTCCCTAATGGTGTTCCAAGCAGTTTATATCCTGTGCTCTCCAAGTTTTCTTCCTTCTTTTCTAATTTCTCACCTCTTTGCATGATATGAAGGGTCTGACAGTTATAGCTAGAAGTATTCTCACATGTTGGCTCCCAAACTCCCAGTCTGCAAGGAATTCTTTCACACTTGGCAAAGGGCAAACTTGTCACATTCCATAATATAACACAACAACTTTTTTAATCTTTGTTCATTTCTGACAAGGGGGCCCAAATACTGACTTTCACACTTGCCTGCTGTGTATTCTTTGTGCAGACTAGAAGCCGTCTGTCAATCGTGACTACAACAAGATGCAACCAAAAAATAATTGTTAAGTGTCCTAATGACATTGATAAATGTCTTGTTTCAACTAAATTTATTTTAATACATTCTGGAATCTTTATTAGTCTCCCTGATAACTGATGGGTGGCCTGCAGGTCCAGTAAAGAGAGCAAATTGCCCACAGACACGCCCAGACAGGAGACATAATCTCTTCCAGTCAGGGCTGCTCTGACTGCACAAGCACAGCCTCCTGGAAATCATCCTGCTTCTACTCACACTTATCCTACAGCTGTTCCTGGGTGCTTGCAACTTCAATGCATTCTGGCTAACACCTTCGTTTTCCCACACCAGTTACAGCAACAACCACCACCACCAACATGCCAACAACAAAAAACAATTGAAAACTAAGCAATGAACACATTATCACCCCAAGAACAACAGACCATGTGTATAAAACATGGAAGGAAAGAGCTATCAAACTTGAAAACTGTGACTCACACTTTCTTAAACCACCTCAGAATAAGCAAAGGAAAACATCTCCATGTATCTACTTTGAGATGACTGTCAGACTTGAGCAGCACTTGCTGAAGATTGTAGCAATGTAGACTTCACTTGATTTCAAAGTTCAATATTTGAAATGCAAAAACCATACAGGGACAGAGGGGACAGAAATGACAGATTTATAACAGTTCATCTGAAAGATGTGCAACCAAAGAGACAAACTTGAAGCACAAACAGTTCTGCATTTAATATCACCAAGCTTACAGACAGCTAAATCTATGCAGCAATCTTATGCAAGGTGAACCTACATGAGATTACCAGTGAAGCATTTGAGGATCTGGGGAACCTAGGATGTAATGTATTACAAACAGACCCTCTGCTTCCCCTTCTCTGATACCAGTCAGCCACTAGAATAGCCAAATTATTATGCCAAAGCTGGAGCAACCAGCACAAAACCAACACAAAGCAAATTTTGCTTTATTTATGTTTTATGTAATTTTTTACAGGTATAGATTGCCACAGTGTGAACTGGAGTTATAGTCTAGCATGGAGAGGACAAAATTACACTCACATAGTACCTGGTAGAATCACCTCTGTTCCACAGCTTATGGAAAGCAAAAGTCTGACATACAAGCTGATTGTTTAATTTGGCTTTGAAGCAGAATTATCAGTTGCTCCCTACACGAATTTCTCTGCTTTGCTTAGTCTGCTCTTGCACTACAATAATAAGAGCTGCCTTAGTTCAACACCCGAGTTGTCTCCTTCCTCTGCAAAGTCAGCATGATAGTGGACTACTGGATCTTCTGAGATCCTTCTAGCCAGACCAATCTTTCAACTCTATGAATTCAATCCTGATGTCAGCAAGGGGAAGGAGCAACCAACATCACCTGACAGAAGAGGAGCTCTCAATTCTGAGTCACACCAATGAGTTCATGTCCATATGCAGCCACGTGTTAGGTTTAGGCTGCAGTGGAGAGCTACAACTACAGAGGCTCAAACTTCCCCAGTGATACCTAATCCCACATGTTCTCATTTGCTCAAACAATACATCTGACAGGTAGCTGGTACATAAAGCTGATAAATCAAGGACAAGTCAGAGAGAACTCCATACTAGAAGTACCTAAGGTAAGAGAAAGAGATAAGGACTAATCCCAGAAACATCAGAAGAACTATATATATTTGGGTTTTACATCTGTCCTTTTCTGTCCAACGTGTATAATTCTAAATATGTGATCCATAGGATTTTTAGGGAGAGGCTTGAAAGCAAAAGAAGTCTAATATTCATCCTGTATAGGAACTGAGAAGCCAGTGAAGTTCAGATGACCATTATTAAAGGGTTTGATAGTTGGTACCTTCTCATAGAATGTCCCTTTAGTAGACTGAGAAACAAAGCAGCAGTTCAAATTTCATGCAGATACTTCCAGTTTTAAGAATTCTTCAAGGCATATTTTCTGTACTATCAACCGATAAATGTGGAAGTCTGGAACAAACTACCATTTCATGTCAGCAATAGTTCTGATTGCTAAAATCTGGAGCACAGATCCTAACTCAAGGATTTAGTGCTACAGCTGTCATGTTTGTCTTTTGAGTTCAAATGTAATCAAAACCCTAAAAAGTGCACGGTGTGAGAAATTACCTCCTCTAACCATCTCACTGCCCTGTAAAATGACAGTGTGTGTACTGCTTCAAGGTCGCACATACACTGCATTGTAGTAGTCATCAGAAAGAAACACAGTAAGAAAGCAGTATGTGGTTCCAGGGTGACTGAATTCTACCTTGAACCTTTTGCATATGCTTAAAACCCTTGTTTAAAGGAGAACATTTAGAAATACTGTGAATTCCACCTTAACTACTCACACTTCCACCTCCATTCTTGGATGCAATTCACACAGAAACACAAGCTAAATTAGCCGTTCCCTTAGATTTATTGACTGTATTCTTGCAACCTTCAGCTCCTCCACTATAATAACCTATTACTGTAAAGGTTGCAATTAACAATAATCAAGGAGAATCAGTTGTCTACACATTATGCCATATAACTTTTCTGCTAATTTCTAGCATAGCTATAGAGTTTGTTCACTGTCAATTTGAAGTGCAAAAGGTTTCAACAGCTAAAAAGCCTTGCAGACTGAGTTAAGATGATACCTTAGTGCACTGAGAAAAAAGAATCCTCCAACTCATGCCTCTGAGAATAGAAAGATGACTTAAATAATAAGCAGTATATATACTTTGTGTTTTGAATTTGTACTGAGGAAGAAAAATCACTAGGCACTATATAAATAAACCAATTTCTTTCTCAGATATATTTGTGTTTTTACTGGGAAAGGTACTAGGATTCAGACAGAAGGAAAGAATCATAGAATATGCTGAGTTGGAAAGGACTCACAAGGATCATCAACTCCTGGCCCTGCACAGGACACCCCAAGAGTCAGAACATGTATCTGAGAGCATTGTTTAAATGCTTCTTGAACTCTGACAGGCTTAGTGCTCTGACCACTTCCCTGGGGAGCTGTTCCAGTGCCCAGCTACCCTCTGGGTGAAAAATCTTTTCCTGCTATCCAACCTAAATCTCCCCTGACACAGCCACAAGACAGTTTCTTGGGTCCTGTCATTGATCACCAGAGAGAAGAGATCAGTGCCTGTCCCTCTGTTTCCCCTCATCAGGAAGCTGAAACTGCAATGAGGTCTCCTTTCAGTCTTGTCCAGGCTGAACAGACCAAGTGACCTCAGCCACTCTTCATATGGCTTCTCCTCAAGGCCCTTTAGCATCTTTGTGGCCTCCTTTGAATAATCTCTACTAATTCAATACCTTTCTTACACTGTGGCACCCAAAACTGCCCCCAGCCCTCAAGGTGAGGCCACCCCAGTGCAGAGCAGAGTGGGACAATCCCCTCCCTTGCCTGGCTGGTGATGCTGTGCCTGATGCCCCCCAGGACAGGGTTGGCCCTCCTGGCTACCAGGGCACTGCTGGCTCATGTTCAACTTGACACTGACCCCCAGGTGCCTTTCCTGGCACTGTTCTCCAGCCTTTCTTTCTCCAGTCTATGCTCACAACCAGGGTTGCCCCATCACATCTGGCACCTGCTCTTGTTAAAAAAAAAAAAGCAGAATAACAAAAAACCCCTAAAGAGATAGGACTTAGCAATTAAAAAAATTATTTGCTGCATTTAGTGGCTCTGATTATATTCATTTAGTTATGCCTTCAATGGTTCTAGAGAAAGATACTCCACTTAGTTATCCCATGCCACAAAACCTCCAAACAAACTTCACTTTTTAGAAGTTTTGAAGGAACATTCTTCTCAAACTGGAAACTAACTTGACAGCCACAAAATAAAGTCTGTATGTTGCAAGATCTCAGAATAAGGTCTTTTCCCAGTCTTATGCTTAAGTATTTTATTTTATTTTATTCTCCAGTATAGCAATTTAAGGGTACGCCCTGGTAGAAAAGTGCTTCCAAAGCTGAATTAAAAAATTGAAAACATTTTTAAGGACTTAAGTTCTTTTTTGTAAAGAACTGTATTATTGCTATAAAGGTTTGCTCATAAAAAAGAAAAAAACAGAAAAGGTTTTTTCTACTGATTTCTGTGGTTCCCCATCTTAATTTCTATCCTAGTGTAACTCGTGATTGAAATGAAAACATTTTAAAGTAAGTGATATTGAAAGACAGATACAGAAAGGTCCCTTTGTACTGAAACATTATAGGAAATCAATATGAAGCACAATAATTACACTGGAGAGGAAATCAAAAGCAAATTGCACAGAAAATATTCTATTCTTGTTCTCTTTTTATTTCGTAAGAATAGACTAGGATCTTCTGCCATTACAGCAATATTTCTTTTTAATCAGAGACTTATAACAATAACCAGAGAACGTCAGCAGTACCTGCTACTCAGTGGATACCATCTTTCACAGGGAGAACAGGCTTATGATTGCTGCCAATTTATAGTCTTGCATCCCACTGTGGATCCCCTTTCAAAAGAATAGGAAGAATGCCAGGTGCCAATTTGTAGGTTGCTAATGGCTTAACGAACCTTTATTGGCATGACAGCGAATTTGTGAGTGATTAGTCCTTGTGTTTCTTCATACTTCATACTTGAATGCCAGAGCATGCTGTGCTGGTTTCAGCTGGGGTAGAGTTAATTTTCTTCACAGTGGCTGGTAGGGGACCATGTTTTGGATTCGTGCTGAACACAGGGTCAATAATATAAAGATGTTTTTGTTATTGCTGAGCAGGACTTGCACAGAGCCAAGGCCTTTTCTGCTATTTGCACAACCACGCTGGGAAGGAGGCTGGGGGTGCATGGGAGGTTGGGAGGAGACACAGCCAGGACAGGCGACCCCAGCTCACCAAAGGAATATTCCAGACCATAGGACATCATGCCCAGTATATAAAACGGGGGGAAGAAGAAGGAAGTGTGTACATTTAGAGTGCTGGAGTTTGTCTTCACAAGTCACCATTACATGTCATGGGTCCCTACTCTCCTGGAGGTGGCTGAACACCTGCCTGTCCATGGCAAGAAGTTAATTCATTCCTTGTTTTTCGCTGCTTGTGTGTGTGGCATTTGCTTTCCCTGTTAAACTGTCTTTATCTCAGCCCACAAGTTCTCTTCTACTCTTCCAATTCTCTCCCAGATCCTGCTGGTGGGGGAATGAGTGACGGGTGCATGGAGCTTGGCTGCTGGCCATGTCTTAGGTTGAACCACAACACATGCTCAAGTGGAAAACTTCTTATTATTAAATGTAAAGGAAGGCCTTACGGGAAAAAAACCTCATGAACAGGAACTATAAATGAGCTTGATAGGTTTAAACTAAAGTAAGAAAAGAACATGTATGTGTCTATCTGTTCAGACCAGATTACACTCTTAAAAAGCTGGATTCTTGTTTAGAGGTAATGGTCTTCTAAATAATTTTTCTTGACACTTTAGTTTGCAAAAGCCTTTTGAATAAGACTGACTAGAAGTCATTAATAATTTACATAATGACTTTTCCAACTGCAGAAAAGCTTCATATTACAGTCCACCAAAATAAATATTTGAGAATTTTGAAAATGTGCTCCGAAGTAAATAAAAAACATTTTTAGGAAAACATGTGTTCTTACAAAGGTTCCCTCATAAATATTTTGCTTTACACTTGCAATTGAAACAACATTTATGATTTCTAGTTAATCAAATGTGGTTTTGTTTGGATATGTAGGGCTAAAGTTCCAGAAGGGACTTACCTGCACAGAAAACAAGCAAATTAGTTCCTACATTTTAGAAATCTGTGATTCAAAGGAAAATCCAAAAGCTGAGTTTCTAGAAACTCTCTGTATCAGTAAGACAAAGACATGCTTTTCAGAGAGATGTACAACAAATACTTCAGGGTAAACTTACAGACATCCAAAACCACCAAATGGCAATCACGAAGTTCAAACACTTATCTCGGTTTTTATTTATTCAGACCTTAAGCATGTGAAACAGGACTGCAAATACTCCAGTACATACCCTGTTTTCAAAACACAGTGAGTAGCAGACATAATGATAGCATTGAGATTTTCATACAACAGTTTACTATTCATTCAGCCTTCTACAGTTTACTACACTGTAAGCAGACCAGCTAGATCCAATTTGCCTCTTAGACCCCTTCCCCAGGAGAAAGCCATGCCAGGCCGGACACTGCACAAGATACTTGAGGTGTGTGGACAGAAGGGGACAGAAGAGTCAGTGGGAGAGAGAAACGCACAGAAAAAAATGGCTCTCAAAGCAACCCACAGGCAAAACCCATGAGCTAGCAAAAATGGGTGCCTGACAGCTCCAAGCTCAGTTTTTGTGGAGAGCAGGAGGACATCGTAACTCCATCCGATCAAAAGACAGATAAATTACACTTGGTGTGAATCTCCCTACTCAGGGAGACCCAAAATAGAGGGATGCTTTATCTTTATTTCCCTACTTGGTATAGGCAGAGGATAGCTATTCAAACCTAGTTAGTTCTGGGCATGTGCAGAGACAAAAACTGCAGCTGAAACAAACCAGGAAAATTTCACGGCTAAGAGAAAAGTGGTCATGGAGCAGAAGCACTCCTGTGGTTAGACAGTCCACATGGAGAACAAAAGGGATAGATTAAACTTACACACTCATGTCTATTCTTCACTTTTTGGCATGTCATACCTTTTTCTGTGAGTCTTACTTTTTCCAATTAAATAAGTGTTGTATATTAGGAAACATACACAGTTCTTATCAATAACAAATAATTTAATATCCAGTTCTCAGCTTTACCAGATTACTAAAAATGTAAACACATGGACAAAAAGCACATATGGAATCCTGTAGGAATTCAAATGTATTCAAATTTCATCTGTGATTTTATGATTGCTTTTGAAATGGGCTGCTTTAATTACTAAACATCTGTTACCCAATAACTAAAGGCACTATGTTTCCCTGCGTCATAACAAAAAGATGCCCTGTGTTGCTAAATTCAGCACACATGGAGCCAAACAAAGTTAACAACCATGTTGAACCTATAAGATTGAAGCCTTACTCTGGTTTGAAATGTCTCTACATTCTGGGCCTTTGGAAAAGCTTCTTCATCAATGGGTGGATTGAGGTGGTTGATTGATGCTTCATGTTCTTATACACAGGACAGATTAAATCACTAGTAGCATGTTGGACAGTCAGCTGTGTTAGTGTCATCCAAAGTTACCGACATGATTCTCAGTCCAGAATGTATGAATTTGTCTTGTGAAAGCATTAACTTACAGTGTATACTTTTCTTTCTTTCCAAAAGCCCTAATTTGCAAAATGTTTGCATACTTCGTTAATTTCATATGCTCTGATTAGTCTCTTGACTTCACTATTCAGTGTCTACTGCTCATGTCTCTTAAGGATTGGACAATAAATATTAAATTGTATAAATTATCATACATGTGTATTGTGATTTCTTCTACAATAGTTCCTAGAAAATCAACATTTGTAAATAGTCCATTTTAGATTACTGTCTAATGTACATTTTTCTACTCTGATTCAAGGGAAACTTACTGTAAAATCCAAAATAGCTCTGTGTGGGGAAGTCTCCCTATTATTACATGCATAATGAATTCCATTTGCTTTTCCAGTAAGATAAAAAATAGGCTGTAATGAAGTTTAGAGTGAGAATAAATAGTAATCTGAAATTAAAATATATTACATAATGCTAGAACAATCCTGAAACAAAACATTACAAAATCTGAGAAATCTTTGATTTATATTTAAAAAAAAGGACGGTGCATGCTAAATTAAGGAAATAGAGAGCAAACAATACATTTTAATTGCCATGTAGTTCTGTTCTGAATGTTCTTGAGCACTCTGAGTTTTAAATTCCTCAAACTGAAATTAGATTAAATTGATTTTTTGGAGGGTTCCCTCTTCATGATGTCACTATGCAGCACCTTACTAACTGGTATTATTTGTCTCATTTCCTAATAATTCAGGCTTTGACCCAAGCTTTAATTTTTTTTTTTTATCTGGGAGCTTTCTTTTGTCATGAAGGTTACATGTGCATGCTAAACACACTAGAACTGTTTGCCATTTTATCCTTCTCAGGGCTGGAATAACTGGTAAAAGTGAGGTTTTCCGAAAGAATGTGTAAAATCAAGAGTGCATGGAAAACTGGGAAAAGTTGCTCAGATATCACAACCAAATTCTGATTCACCAGCTGTGTTTAGATTTCTGGCCTTAATGCCCTTGGTACAATACATGCATAATAGGTGTCTGTGTCTGTATNGTGTGTGTATATATATATATATATATATATAATATAAATATCCCATGCATTTAATTTTCCTCATTTATTATTATTTATTATTATTCATTATTATTATTTTAGCCCTGCCTCTCCAGAAGGCTGTAGCTGTGACAGACAGTATACAAAAGAAATGCTAATTAAAGTACCTTTGGGAGGAGAATGGAATGAAAGAAAGGTGATATTAAATATTAATCATACGAAACAAGGCAGGAAGACTTTTAAAGGTGGAAGCAAACAAGAGTGGATTATGATAATTTGGGATGGCACAGAAGATTAATCTGAACTTTCACACAGAGATCCTTCTCTTTTCCAGTCACCTTTTTTTTTTCTTTTTTTTTTTAACTCAAGATGTTCTGGGGGTTTTTTTTGCCTGATTTAAGGAAATTCTGCCTTAATGGTAAGGACCTAATTTGAGAGATTTTAATGTTACACCTGTTTTTCACTCTTTCTTAAACAGTAAGCATAATAATGTGTTTTATTACTTTGTGTTTCTGTAATTACTGAAAATCTCTGTGTTAAGTAAATATATTCTTTTATCTTTCAGGCTCTTCTAGTAGCAAAGATGCCTCTGAACTTCTGACACATAAAAAGGGAATTCTCATCCAAGACTCTGGTGAATTTTAAAAACCAGGCACTGCCATGCTCAGAGCCTTGCTTTCTACCATTCATCCCAGCACGTGCAATAGGTAAAAATCAGAAAAGCTGCCTGCAATTAGTTTGAGGAGTGTCTAAAAAGGTAGCCGAAAGTCAGAATCCCAACAGCAGACAGGCTACCTGAATATATTCCCAGTCTTCTTAATTATAAAAGCATTTACCAAGAAGAGTCTATGTTACACACTGTTGCCTGAGAACACGTTTCACATAATGGAGCCTTACACTCACAAATCTGTCGCTACTGCCCACATCCTGGTTCTTCCAGCTTTTTTAAAAGACTGCTGGCAATGTTCAACCTGATTGTTGAGGATCAGTATGTTTGCCAGACACTGTCAGTGCAATCCACTGCTTTCCAGAACATCTTGTGTGTAACCAACCAAGCTGTTTCTACTGGAAAAAGGACAGTAAAGCATAAGCAAGCCTAATGTAATAAGATGCAAAAATAAGTCAGTTAGTAGATTTGAAAACAATGCAAGGACATAATAAAAAACCTGGTTTATTTCAGCTCAGTTTCAGCCTCAATGTTTTGTTTCAGATTATTTCTTTTTTCCATGAGTAGGAAGGATCATTATAACATCTCTGACACATTCTCCTAACTATTGAAAGCTAATAGTCAGCTCATCTGCCACCTTAAATTAAAGACACATCCTTCTTCTGAACAGATTTTGCTTCCCCTCCCCTGAGCCTTTTTTATAGCCCAAAGTTGTTCAGATGTAAATTACAGTTCAGCACTGGCCCCACCTGTACGCCTTTTATGCTCACTTACACACTCTTTTAATTAATGTAACTGAAATTTATCGTAACATTGCACATTATACAGTGCTCATTAAATGATACTAAAACCTTCCATCACATTGATTATTCCAACCCTTTCAAATATCATGATACTACCAACCTCACAACAATATTACATCTTTCAAACAGCTAGAGATACTGGCATCACAGGAGGGGAAGTCAGATAGGATTCCTGTTTTCTTCCTTGCACTATGAAACTGCTCTGCAGTCAATCAACTGTGGCTAGGACCCAGTCCCAGGAGACCTCCCTTGGCAGTGAATACTGCAGGAAAAGTAGGATATTGGTATCGTCTGCTTTTTAAATCACCTTTTCCTGACATAACCTGGTCAGAGAAGGGAGCGTAAGGCTGTCCCCAGCCACCACATCCTAGCATTCTATCTCTAAAGGCAAAGGGTCACACCGGCAGCTCTGCAGAGTTAGGAAGAAGCTCTGGGAGATTTGAGGAGGGCTGACTAGAACAGGGAGTCACTACAAAAGGACCAAGAATCATTACTGGAGAAGCAGCATTATGCTAACACTCACTCACCCTGGTATTGCTGCTATTTAGAATCACAATGCTGTCACAGAATCAGCATATTGCTCATCAGAAAGATGAAATGGGCTTTAAATAGGTTTAGGGAATCTGCATTTCCCTTTTGTAATGCTGATTTTCACAGGAGTACCTCTTTTGTCTCCAGACTGAATTTGATGGTTCTGTGCACTTTGTACCCTGACCTACCATGACCTGCCAGTCTGGCAGACTTTTTGGAACACATCATGACTGCGTTACAACTTAAGAGATTTTATAACAAAAGATACTTACTACATGCAAAGATTGTCTGACAATCCTACATTTTGAGTAATGCTGCAGCATGACTGAGAGGGTGCCTTACAGAATATACCAAAAGATGACAGAAATTAAAGCCAGTCCTTTCCTTTAGTTTCCCCCCATGTTAAATTTCAGGTACAGGGCTGTCACGTTCACTTTTAGCTACTGTTTTCATTGTAGCAAGCTAATCTATCAGTTCACGTTCAAACAATCACACATTTCAAAGCAGCCACTGTTTCTCCCTGCTGTCAGTGCTAATAAGTGCACCATTGCCTCACGAAGGATGCATATTTCATTCTCAAGAGGCCAAAATACTAAGATCCATTTGACTACCTTGTATTTGAAGCAGAAACTTGGACTGAGACTGAATCTGTTTATTTCCTGAGTGCTCGGTTCATTTCCTAATTGCCTGTAGATGAGTCTCAGCTGATGTGCAGGCTCAGCAAATCCCAATGTATGACTTGTGTGTATCAGAGAAGATTTTGAGTCTACATGGTAATGCCATGTGCAGGTGCAAGCCTGCCTAGTTCACAGTGGCAAGCAATGGGATGCAGAAGTCTGCTGGGCTACATCTCCCATTTTGCAGCACATTTACATGACTGATGTCAGCAAGACAAATTTCCTGCTGTCCATTTTTATTAGGGATTTAACATCTCACAGAAGAAAAATATACAGGATTTAAAGGAAAATTATCTAGAGGTATTCCTTTGCCAGCAGTAAATATGTACAAAATCAGTGTCAAAAAACAGTGCACTCACTTATTCATCAGCTTCTGCTTCTATACATGTCAACACTGAGAATAATAGCTGCAGAATGTCCCAAAATGCTCACTGCTAGTAGTGTGGGTGAATGTGGCTCATCAACAGCAGTAAAAACATATTGCTCTAAAACAGAGAAATTACAGGAAGCTGCAAAGAGACAGAGGAGGATTCCCCTTCAGTCTCCCTGGGTCAGATAAAACACTAAAGAACAGCTATGAATAACAATAAAAAAATATAGTTAATAATTTTAAATGTCTCCAAAAAGAGCAAAGATACATAATTTCACCAATTTTTAACTTAATGAGAAATCAAATGAGCATATATTTCATTTCTAAATTTGAGACAAAGCAGGTCACTGGTAAAAACTTCTCAAAGCCCATTTTAGAGCAAACTAATGATCACTTCTGTTAGCATGCAGTATCAGCAATGAATTTTGTGCCCAGTAGCAGCTGCTATAGTAATTTTGGAGAAGACATATTATATTTTTCATGAATAACAAAGACAATGAATTTGTAGGAGTGAAATTCTGATCAGACTCGGTTGTAAAATGTCTCTGCACCAGCCACACTACGCATTCATCTTTATATATATTAATGGTGTCCAATTTATCTCATGTACCAAACCAGAACTGCAACTCATGATTTCAAAATGTGCTGTCCACTCTATATAGTTTATGACACTCCAGAAAAACGGAACCCCTGGACTTCACTTGGACAACTACTTCTATCCCATTGTACTGTTGTGTCCTCTTTCCACTTTCTATACTACATTTTTTTGCATTTCATTCACAGAACTGCAAAACACCTTTCTTAGCTGTCTTTTACACCTAATGCTGTAGATTTTACACATTGTAAAATATGATTAAATAGATAAGAGAAACTGGAGGTAGTAAAAGCCCAGCTATAACTGTTTTGGTGGGATTACTTCGGGCTGTGTCTAGCTGAGTCTCACAGACTGAAAACTCTACTGTTTTGGGGCACTAGCTGTACTTTCAGACCACATCTTCCAGTTGTAGAGTTGTACAGTTTTGCCTGAAAGGAATCTACGTTACATGTTCCATAAAACAAGACCAAACACAGTAAATGGATGAGATATTTATTACAAAAAAAAATGTCTAATTTAAACAGAAATTCTAATATAGCTGTATTCACTAAAGAGTCATGGTTGGATGTTCCACTGAGCAACAATAGTAGGAAAGCAGCTTTCATGTCTGTGAGTTTCAACTTTGTTGTAGTTGTTGTTGTTGTGGTTTGGGTTTTTTTTCTGGATGATAACAATTCTTAATATAGCATTTTTCACCCCAAAGCAAACAGGTTCTGGGAACATTTGGCTAAAAACACATCAGACAGGCACTTGCAGGTCCCCAAGCTCCCTAAAGACAACAATCACACATTTTCATAGTCCTGGGAAAAGACCACAGGCAACAAATTCAGGACTATGTTATCTATGGGCTATTTGAGCTCCTTGCTTCTGGGGACCTATTTTATCTGTTTCAAGTGCAGGACACCATTCCTGGTTTTCCTCCACTTTACTTTCCTCAGCCTGAGGTATCTTCCCTTTGTGCTTACGTTACTCAGTCTCAGCACTTGCTGAACTTTATATTCTGATTCAGGTGCAGCTCAAGGCCAAGTATAGGCAACACAAAAGACTGTTGATGCCCTATCGCCACTGCAATAAGCTACCTACATTTCTTCAGTGTGAATGTCAAAAATAGCCTCAAGTATTTGACTTTTACAGAATGTTAAAAGTCATACCTAGTATTCTGCTTGGTTTTTAAACAAGTTGGAGTTATGGGAACATGGAGGAAGATCTTTCTTTATAATTCCTGCACACACTAGGAGAGTGGAATGAAAGATTGTGAATTTTATTTATAATTTAGTTATAAATAATGCACTGGGCACTCATTGAAGAGAAGAGATTTTTTATTCATTTCCTCTAAAGACCTAAATGTGTAGGACTATACCTCAGTGATATGCAATGACAGAACAAACGTACAATAAAAAACAAGATTCAGGAGTAAGTAAATAAGGCATACCTAATCAAACTGATAACAATTAGGAGAAACTTGTCAACTTCTTTGCATGGTGTGTGTCTGTCTCGGAGTCTCCCCTTTTTACACTAAGGTGAACACAACGAACTGCCACAAAATCTGCTTGCAAAGGGGTTGCCAACAACATTGCATCAGTTCTTTTCTCCTCTACCACACAACAGTATGGGGATTTCTGGGGACTTCTAAAACTTGGGAGATTCTTACTGCAAGGGTCTGAATGACAAATTCCTCAGGTTACTATCAGCTGCACCAGGGATTCAGACAATGCCAAGAAACTAAAAACAGAACCCTAAAGGATGGTTACGTATTTCAAAAGGACATAAACATAATTTCACAAAAGAAAGATGACTTTCCATCTGGTGTGACTACAGATCAACACCATCTCCTTCCTCTAGACATGCCCAGTGTCATTAACAGTGGTATCCCTTACTCCAGATTTTGTCTAAAAATGAGAACCTAATTTTCAAAGTAACTTCTGTTAAATTCTATGATTCATATAGGTATGTAAGAGACCACACATAATCACAGAATCATAGTCCTTACTTGTTTTGAAATATATTAGTTCATATTAATCTCAAAATAAATTCATTAGGTTTCTGAAGGTTTATTCTCCGTGCCTTATTCATTTCAGTAACAAGCTGTGACATGTTTTATGCAATACATGCCTGCATATTCTATTGAGACAATCACTTTATGATTAGTATTTTGTATTTCACCTAAAGATAGGTGAGCAGAACAAGAAAGCTTTTCCTGTGAAACTTTTACTGTACAAAGGAAAATATCGTACAACATCAATAAGTACCTTCTTTATCATCGTGACGTATGATTGCATCCTGTATCATATCAGCAAGATTAAAACGAACTCGTTGATTCTTTCCATGTTTCAGCTTTTTCCCGTAGCCCTCCCGTTTCTGGAAAGCTTTTTCTCGTTCGTAATACGCCTTTATTTGGTCACAGCGCATCCGCTTGACCAGCCGCTGCCGCTGGCCGAGGGGGAGGGACTCCAGCAAGCACTGCTCAATTTCCATCTCATGGGTCCGAAAAACATTACATAGCTGGAAACAGCCTGGAAGAAATTAAACACAAGCAAATTCAGATCTTGCTTTCAAATATGCCACGAAACCTCACCAATTATTTTGCTGTTTTAATCACATGTAAGTCCATCACGAGAGCTCCTCCTACTCAACCAAGGCTGACTACAGAGAGTCTATGTCATTATCATTTACTTTTTGAAAACAACACATAACTCATTCCATTAAATCACTGATGCAATTTTAAAAGCTGGCTCAGTGCATGTGAACAAATGTGAATAGAAAGAAGTCTGAACGTTCAAATGTGAGATGGGCAAAATACCTAAATATTTCAATACAATTCAAGTGGCTTGCATTTGCTTGCAAACAAGAAACTATTATGAAGAGTAATGCTAGTTTAATGCCCGTGCCTCTTTTTTATTCATTTTCATCTTGCTTTAGGTTGGCAAATCCCTGTATTCAGTGAGAAGAAAAATCATCATATCATAATTTTAATGAGTTCATTAGCATGCAGTGGGCACTGAGGCAACTACCTCTTAAAAACATCAAAGTCACTTCATATCTCTAACCACGTGTATAACTTTCTTCTAATTTTTAAACTTTTTTTCATTCTATAGAGCCATCAAAATTGATCCTTCTAATGAAACCATCAGATATTGAAATCTTCACGTGGAAACCAATCACAAACATGTCTTTGGATCAGTTATTCTTAACATTCACAGCACTACCTTTAAGTCAGATTCTTCTTCTGTTTTTACCATTAAATATGATGTTTCCATTGATATTTCAATAACACTAATGTTCTTTTCAAGTATGTTCTCTTTTTCACCAAGAGTGAAGACCATAGGAGACTGAGTGCTGCTAATTACTTTTCAAGGGACTGTTATGTTACAAAAGGAGGCTAGTGGATTGTCAGATAATTTTATTACCCAAGTCCTTGAATGTGAATCCACATCCATGAAAAATGCGTCCACTAACCTGCACTAAGGCCTTTTGATGTGATGGCTACAGACCACCCCATAACTTCTGATTCTCATATTCCACTTTATGTATACGAATTTCCTTCATATAGGGGCTAGGTGCTCAAATTTGCAATTCCTAAGGACTGACAGCAACTCCCAGATGAGGGAGATTTTCTCTCCATAGTCTGAAGGACCTCTTGAAGGAAATGCAGATTCAATTCACTTTGGGTAGTTAAGAAATACCAAAATTAAGCATTACTGTGCAACTATAATTGGACCTTTTTTTGTCTACCTGTTTCATGTAGTTACATCATCAAAGGATCCCTATCTCACTCAGGGCACACCTGAGTAGTGCTGACTAAATGACCACCTTGTCTTCTCCTTGTTCAATGCATGTTTAATCTACTGAATACCATTCAAACCCTGCTCCAAAGGCACGATTAACGATCTCCTGACAGGTTTTGTAAAGCTCACATCATCACAGCACATTAAAGCATCACCAATATTTATTTATTTTCAATTTTAAAAAGGACAAGAGAGCATTCTTATCTGCATTCTCTACAAAGGGACTGAAAAACAATGATTTTCTTTTTAAATCACTAATTTTGGGTGTCCCATTCAAGAATTTTATGTTCTTTTCTTAAGGTGTTTTGGTTTGCTCTAAAGACATAGTATTCTATAAACTATTATGTATCACAATTCCATAAGAAAATGTTATCAAAATTATAGTCTTAAGTCAACATGCCACTCTATAAATTCTACACATAACATGATATATTTATTTGCTAGATTATTTGTTATATTATTTCATAAAATACAGATAATACAAATAATATATTATATATTATATTAGATATTATATGTATTCACTATAAATTACAACCCAAGGTCTCAAATGAGATTTCCCAAAACTGAGGAGCACACATTTATCCAAAAAGTGCCCAGAGTGTCTTGTTGGGAAACTCTCTGACAGAAGTAGACACAGAATACAACTCTACAGGTCAAGTTCAGTCAATTACTTTCAACATAGGCTATTCTGTCCCTATAATTTCTGTTCCTTTCTTAGCCTGCCCTTCTAGTTAGAAGAAAATGAGTTGTCAAACTAAAAACTGGAAACTAGTATTGGCTTGCATTATGCCAAAACACAAACCCTTTCTTCTTGCATGTCAAAGCCAACAACTCCTGCTGTATCAAACAAAATTTTCCACTAGACCTTAAATGATATGTTTCATTTCATTGCAAAAATTATATGTTTTATTTCTTTCATTTCCTTGTGTTGGAAGACACAAGGAAATGAAAGGGTAGCTCCGTAACACTGCAGAAGATGTAACTTTACTCCTGACTTCAATCCCAGTGTTCAGAGCATTCAATCCCATAGAAGAGCTACACTCTGACCATCCTCAGCCTGAGGTAGTTTGCAACTGCATCTTCTTTCTCTCATGACAGGACAGCAGAAAAAGCAAACTTCAAATCTTCTTTATTAGAATTGTTCTGCTGTGTATAAGGTATTTCTGTAGCCAAGCCTTTAGCCTACACAGGCTTGTAACACCCTAAGCTTATATCCTGACACTTCCAAGTGTGGCTGTAGTGCCTGCCAGCAAAGTTCACAGCCACAGAGGGAAAACCAGCTTGCTGTGTTAAACCATAGCTGGGAGCCCACCCCTGCTCTGCTCATTCCTTCTCCTTTGTGAAGGGAAGGAGAAGCCATGCACTTGAGTTCCAACAGCCTGCAACTGAACTTGATGTTTACATTTTGAAAACTCAGCTGAGGCTGAGAATTGTGGCTGCTGTTCTAGTTGTTATATGGTTATATGGTTATAGACCATATATGCTTCTGGAGGAAATTCTGTGGATTGCTTAGTACCACATGAAGTATGGAGTTAATCACTAACACTGGATCAAATAACTTTGTCTTGTCTACCAGTCTTGAAAACCTCCATTAATGGATTCTACAAGTTGTCTGGGTAGACTGTTTAAGTACTGCACTGACTTCTATCAAAAATGCCTTGGGTTCTTTAGGTGGCCATTACCCCTTGTTACTACTGTCACTACTGAGAAGACCTCAGCTTTGTCATTTCTGTTAGTTATCCTGGTAGTCTTCCACTGCTCTCATTCTGTTGCTTCAATGTTCATCTTGCACTGGGGGGACCAAGACCACATATATGCATGTGCAGTTTCACTAGCCCCAAGAAGCAGCAGACAGTAAGTCCCTTCCATCTGCTGGCCAAACTCCTCTGAACATAGTCCACTATGTGGTTTACTTGGTTTATCATCAGCACATACAGCTGGCTTCCATTCAACTTTGTGTTCATTGTAACCCCTGCACACTCTTCAGCAGGACTGCAGCTCAAGTCAGTCAGCTCCCAGCCTGTACCAAGGTACATGATTAGTCTGCCTCAGGCATAAAAATATGTATTTCCCCTCTTGAACTGCCCAAAGATTCTGTCAACCTGATCCTCAGGATTAAGCTCTCCCATTCAAAGTACACCAACTACTCTGTCCTAAGTGAGCACAGCCAACAGCAGCAACAGCTTCAGCTGTAACAAAACCCTCCAGGAAAAAACAGTTGCTAAAATCCACAACTTTATTAGGCAGATGTGAACAGTTACTGCTCAGAGGATGACAACTCAGCCACAGACTCAAAAGCATAGCTATTACAGCCTCCTAAAAAGGTAACATGTGCAGCAGGTCTGTCCATCCTTTCCTCCTCCAGGGAAAGCTGGCACAAACTGCCACACTGAATTGGTGCAAGAACATTGTATGAGTCCCATTCAAGCAGCAGAAGATAGATGAAAAACATGATCCCAACCAGAGCTGGTTTTGAGTGTGCTAGTCAGGAGGCAGTAAGGTAACAGGAGGAAAGATCTGTGGGCAGTGAAAAAAAAGGTTGCCTTCTGAATCTATTTGCTTTACGGTTTATATCTCATGACATAAGATATCAGATTTGAAGATTATTTCAGACGGTTCTTGCCTCAGTGCATGACAAATTACACTTATGTGCAGGGATTCGATGAGGTCACTGTGAGGGTCATACTGCACTGGAGAACACATTGGCAGTGTCACCCATGAAAAATCTGGAAAGGTTTACCAGGTTGTTATTTATTTAATGGGATTTCTGTACAAAAATGAACAGAAAAAACATGATTGTCAGTATGTATATAGTTTTAAGGTCTGCATTTTCTGTATAAGTACATAATATAAAAACCTCTATAAAACAGTGAAATATCAAAACCAGAGAAACTTTTACTATATTGCTTTGATTACTAGCTAATACAGGACAAAGGAAGTCATTATCCCTGTAACTAACAGGGAAAAAAAAAAGGAAAAAATGTTTCAAGGATGCTTGCTAGTGAAGAGCTGCTTCAATGATTGGGTCCACCGTGAACCACAAGAAAGAGAAGAATTGTTGCTTTAAAACAATGTGCTCATAAAATTGTAGCAATTTACTCACAATCTGAGAGCGTGACATCTGCATCACAAGACAAATTACAGTTTTGATCCTGCCTGTACAAACAAGACATTTATGAGTAAAGAGGAACAGTTTGCTTTGAATTGTCACTGGTTCTCACTTGGAAGAGGAGAGAAGGAATATTTTGTGGCACTAAAGCACCAGCTCCTCAACAAAATGAAGAGCACAAGAAGGGTGATGGGACATAAACAGAGAGGAAGAATGTGATTGTTACAGAAATGTTCTTCCATTTCCTGCAGGTGATCTGAGCTCAAGTAACTTTACAGGATGCAGGAACATTTTTGCCATACCTATTTTCAGAAACCATATTGATACAGCTTTCTTTTATAATGCTTCTTACGGCTTTATGTCAATTAATTTTAGTCACTTGCTCTGCTGTTTAAATTGGGACACCAGTCACCCTAAAAACTGCACCTCATACGGTAATTCACATTACAGGGGGGTGATTATGTCCCTGTGTAATCTGGGTCACAGGCCAGGAGTCATTTCCAGAATGTGAAGCTGAATGTCTACATACATGTTCACACAGGCTCATATCTTTGCTCAGACATATTGTATTTTGACTTTGCATGTGACTTTTCATTAAAGGCAAGAACACAATCAAACTGCTGACATTGCTTAATGCAGCAAGCATCTCAAATCAGGTGACACAGAATGATGGTGCATAATGCTTAAAATTACAAATTTCAAAATAATAAGAGACATACTTACCTTTATTTATGTAAATATGCTGATTTTTATGATATTTTAACAATGAATAATTAAAGTTCTGGGTATTTGAAAGACTATGGTCTTTATAGCACTGAAACAAAATGTAGAGGGTTTAAAGTACCTGGAAAAAATGGTAATCTGAGATTCCGAGAATGTATCTGCCTGACACTGCCACCTAAACAATAGTTTAAAGTAGTTTAATCTCACTAAAGGAAAGAGGAGAAAAACCCCTCTGAAATATACACTGTGTTTAGTTTGGGTCCTCTGACACTTAGCCCCTATATTGGTCTATTCTTGCTAAAGATATGATATCAGCCCATTTTCACAACTGCAATCAAACATCTACATTCTAATTTAGATTACTGAAATTGTCCTGAATTGCAGAGAGATAAAATATTTCAAAATTTCACCAACTTCAATAAATGTTTAAATAGATAGGCATTCATTCAACAAATTTAAAAAGGCACTTTTTTCATAAAGACAGTACATCACTTTTAAAGCTGGCTAGCAAACCATAACCACAGTACTAACAAAGATATGTGGGAAAGGCATGCAATGAGCAGCAAGTACTTTGGCACTTAGAGATTCAGATACAAGGATGGCGTAAATCAGTGCAGCTTCATCCAGTTCAAAAAGCTACATTAATGTGCACTTCATGTTTGCTCAAAGAAATCAGACCAGAAATTAAAGCGCTGGCCCTTTCAGTAACGCACTTTGCTGTTATACATAATGACATTACTATACAGGAGGATTTTCTTCTACCAACAATGCATAATATTTACATTTATTATGTTGAATTAGAAATGGCAATTTATTAGTATTTATGAAGCTGAGATGAATTCCATATGAAATCAGTGATATAAATACTACAGCATAACTGAAGTCATTGTGTCTGAACCACAGATCAATGCATTTTTTACAGGTGCTCTCTTCAGAAATCAGAAGTTATTATGTATTTTCTACTGATCCTACAGTTTCAAAAAGAAATGTGGCTAAGAATAGCTACAGAAAAGGCTAGCTTAGTTTAAATCCATTTCAAATTGAAACATTAAGGTCAGCATCAAAATACTTGGATTTCAAAATCCTTTGTTCAGCACAGGGAAAATTACTTACCGTTTGAACAGCCTCTCCATTACATTTATTAAGCTGAGTGAAGCGTGGTGCTTGTAACCACTCAGCCTGACTTCCACAGCTGAAATGCTTTCATCAGGTTAGTACTGATCTGCTCACTGTAGCAATGGACTTCGTCCTTTTCCTTTTTTTGTGGTTCCCCTTCCCACCCCAAAAGCAGATAATCATGAGGGAGCAGTATATATGTAAACTATTTACCTTGCAAAGAATGTAAAGAATTCAATTAATGCCAAGACCTCTGAGAATAAATTACATTGCAGTAAAGGAGCTGATGTGCTTCTCCTATTCTTGGCTCCACAGAGCTTCTTTTAGACGTAATTAGAAAGCTAGGGCTCTTAAATGACACGATACACAAAGCTTCCTCAATTTCTGCTTAACACCCAATTCTGTCTTTGCTGAAGAGCAATCCTGAGCACATTCAAGCAACCATCCTCTTATAAAACTCTACTCCTGTATGCTGCTCTTCAAGAGCTTTTCGATGTGACTAGACTGGTAAGCAGGAAATGCAATCAATTTCCAGCTTGATACCAAGGAAAAGCTACTTATCAGATGCTATTTATCAACTCTACAGGCTTCCTAATAGACTCTATTATCTATCTATCAGCAAGTCAGTGAAGTTACAGTGGCATTTTCTAAAAATTTATTATATTTAAATCAAAGAATCAAGCAGTTTGGGATCTTGCCATCGTAGTGATAGAAGAGAGCCTGAATAATACCTAATTAAATATAACAGAGGGCTCTGCACTGTCATTTGTGATTTATGCCATGTAGCAGTCTGTGACATATGGAGATTTTATGTTCTAGGTAAAATTCATTAACTGTGTGCCAGCTTATTCAACAAATGTAGCCAAACTGCCTGCCTGTGTATTAGCCTTCAGTGTAATAAAACACAGGTTTCAAATTTATATGTATGGCGTTGTTGCCATTTTTTAGACACAAAAAAAAAAAAAAAAAAATTTTCTTTTGTGTGTTTTTGATGCACAGGGAATTCACAAGCATGAATGGTCTGAAAGAAAGTCTGTATATTCCAGAGCAGTAGTCCTCATCTGTGTATCACATCCAGAAATTACAGGAATGCAAGCAAAATGAACATACACAATCTGGTCAAGCTCATACTGCTTATTTTGGAAAAGCTGTTGTCTCCATCTCCTCTCTATTGCACTCATCCTTCTGTACTCCCTTAGAGGATGAAACAAAGGTACAGTCTGGATTGCCACAAACCACAGCATACTTCAAGTAATTTCTCCTGCAAACATCAGAAGCTTTTGTGAAACAAACTAAGACACCATTGCCTCCTCTGGAGCACTGGAGTTTCCAACTAGAAAGACAGCACAGCCTCAGATATGAGTAAAACACATCAATCCATTCATCTCATAGAATATCCCAGATGAGCTTTTTGGAGATGAAAGTCTGTGCTCAAGGTGAATTCAGGGCTTTATTGTAGCATCTTCAAATAATGACTATTCAGACAATAGGTTGAAACACTGCTCTTTTGGACTTTAAGTAAGTCCTTTGAGCAGTCACCCATGCAACTTAGGATATAAGTACTCCCTGATCAAAAAAAAAAAAAAAAAAAAAA
>VZTJ01006434.1:827458-864814 GCA_013397795.1 Orthonyx spaldingii | reverse complement strand
TAAAAAAAAAAAAAAGAAAAAAGAGAGAAACAAAGAAGGAAAAAAACCAAAAAACAAAAAACTTGTCAGTTAAATGTTGTATACCAGCTCATGTTCACTAGTGAAGGTTCATGCAGAACAAATGAAACACATCTAGACAGCACAGCACACAGTCCTAGTTCTCCTCTGATTAGGCTGTGCTCTTGTGCTCTAAGATATAATTATCTTTTTCTGTGGCTTCTAAATTTCACAGTGTCTAAAGTGAAGACTGCACAGCAACATAGGAGAAAGGTATTTTACAACATAAACCCAAAGGTGTTTATATATGTTCTAGTAAGTAGGAGGAGGATATATGTAGGCAAGGAACAGTATTTGAGGCTACAAGGCCTTTTGAAATAGATGGAAGATTGCACGGGGGATAGAGCACACAATTTGTGGGTGTTTCATCTGCCCTGTCTATTGGGAGAGGTCTCTAGATACCATCCATAGTCTTTGCCATAGAGAGGACTATCAGGGACACTTCAAAAATGACCCAGCGAGCTAAATAACCCCGCTGTAGAACATCCAATGCTTTTCCTTCGTTGTTTATGAAGTGTCAACATGCCCTCTGAAGCTTTTCCTACCACCACGTTATCGTTCTTTTGCTTGCAGCAAGGTAAGTGGTGCAAAGTGTGCATGGCATTGCATTTCACCCAAGTGCTGTGATTTCACACAGCCACCAAGCCCCACACAGCCACTCACTCACTGCCCAACCACCAGGATCGGGGAGAGATTGGAAGGGTAAAAAAGAACTCACAGGTTGAGATACAGACAGTTTAATAGGGAAAGCTAAAGCTGCACACAAGCAAAGCAAAACAAGGAATTAATTCACTGCTTCCCATGGGCAGGCAGGTGTTCAGCCGCCTCCAGGCAACAGGACCCCATCATGTGTAACGGTTACTTGTGAAAACAAATGTTATCACTCCAAATGTACCCCTTTCCTCCTTCTTTCTCCCTTTCCATATCAGGCATGATGTCCTATGGTCTGGAATACCCCTTTGGTCAGCTGGGGTCACCTTTCCTGGCTGTGTCTCCTTCCAACTTCCCTCCCAACTTTCTCCCCAGCGTGGCTGTGCGAAAAGCAGAAAAGGCCTTGGATCTGTGTAAGCCCTGCTCAACAATAATAAAAACATCACTACATTATCAACCCTGTGTTCAGCACAAATCCAAAACAGAGTCCTGTACTAGACAGTGGGAAGAAAATTAACTCTACCCCAGATGAAACCAGCACACCAAGAAGAAACTTATTTGCAGCATGTTTAAATTTCTTTGTAAGATACGTGACATTACTTTGTACCTTCTGTGACAAGAGATAATGACTTTTAAGCTAAATCTGACATCCATATAGTAGAAAAGCCACATTGTAATTTCTAACCATGATGAAATAGTTGTACAACATTACTAGGCAATGTAGTACTTACTTGTTTGAATAAATTGTGTTATGATTAACCTGGTTTTGAAACATTTTCCTGCAACTGCGTAATGGGTTTGGAAATTATCATGGGGAGAAAAACTAGAATATGCACACACACAAGTAACATAATCACAAAGACTTTGTTTCCTTAGGAAGATCAAAGCAAAATATGCTTATGTGTTTCCCAAAGCTTAATGATAAAGCAGCTAAGTTTTTATTTAAAGAAATAGTCCAAGTCCCCATGTCAGGATCTGAAGAGAGAGTTTAAAGCAATCAGAAAACAAGAGTCATCTGATTAACACTGCACTAACACATTTTTTTAATATATATCTATATATAGACAACTTAGAAGAAAAAACAAATTGGGTGTTTGAGCTAACCCTTATAACCTTTGGTTCTATGAATTTATGTCACTTTTTATTTGGTATTTTCAGAAGCAAGCAATGTATATTTGTTAGAATGTTATAAAATACTAATTAATGCTTGTCACTTGCAAAGCCTGTGAGAAAATAGTATCAGAATATTCGGTCGTATTTGAATAATCTAAATTGCTGTAAATCACACCAACAACAAGTAAAACTCAAGAAGCTCCAAATCAGAAGGCAGAATGAGAACAAAGAAGACCTGGGCTTGTCAAATGACAATAAATAAAGACAAGAAGGAATAGATGCAACGTCCTCTAGAAAAAAAATAGCTCCTAGTCCTTGCACAAACTTAGCTGTCTTTATTTGGCTGCAAGACAAGACTTATGAAGTGGCAATTAAGCTTTTGAAGATGGTAGTTATTTCCTTACAGTGCATTAAATGGAGATGTAATAATACATTGAACTCTAGCCCACAGTTTCAGACATAGGATAGAGAGGAGGGGAGGACGTGCACCTGGGAAGAGATGCACTGGAAAATTCTTCCTGCCACCACAGTATAATATGAAAGGTTTGTTACACGGGTACTTACCACAATAAGCAGTGAAAAACACTAAGACTGTTGTTAATACTTGTAAATCTGTAATTTGGGAGAGTGAATTAACACACTGGTGCACAGTGAAAGGAAGCCAAAATTACAGTTGCTACACCTCAAAGGTACTGAAAAAGTTGAACAGCAGCAGCAAGAACTGCCTGCTTGAATAAAGATACAAAAAAATCAGATTGCTTCAAAATCTAAGGCCGTTCTTTGATCACAGACATTCTCAGATATCACTACTTAGTCAGCAAATATGCCAGGGCTCAAGAGTCATACAGCATATGAGAATCACAGAAAACATAGGAGGAACACACATAAATCAAAATTTGCAAAAACCTGCATATATAAAAGTTAGTAAAGGTATATGTGAATCAAGACAAAGAGGATATTGAGTATCATACATCACAGAGAGGTAAAAGTCATAAAGCAAACAGTGGTTCACAGACCTAACCATAAGGACTGGCAAGCACACAGGAAAGGAAATCCTATGTCAAGTGAACTGTGGTTCTACACACACTCTAATAATTTACAGAGATTACTGTAAAGTAAAAGCAGATGGAAAAGTAGTTTACCACACAGTGGAGCTAACACAGATTCTGAAGCAGGGCTAACATGTAGGCCTTTGGTCACTGTTCTGTGCACATCAAGGGACTGCCATCTCAGTTTTCAAACAGCAAGAGGATTGGAGACAGGCCCTCCTCCATTCTGCAGAATGACAATTCATCTGGAATATTGCATTCAATTCTAGACAGTCAAACTGGGGCAGTTCAAAAGAAACTACCACAAATGATTTGGGGCCTGAGGGACTGATTTATGAGGAAAGATGAAAAGAATTAAATATGCATAACTTAGCTATGCAGTGACTAAGAAGAGAAAAGTTAACAGAAATTTAAAGAGTGAAAGGGAAAAAGAAAGGTTATATACCAAAAAAATGAAGAGAAAATGGAACAATAAAATGAGTTTAATATAGTGCCAATTTAGGCAGAGTGCCAAGATAAAAATAGCACATATGGATGAGATTAACAGGTAAGATCACAAGATTCCTTATTTGGTGTACTGGGTGGACAGCCACACAAAAGCAACAAGATGGGCACAGCCGCTCTATGTTTCTGACACTCAGGTCAGCTCCTTCACTCAGTTCTGACATCTCCGAATGGCCCTGTAAAGCTCTGTAAAGAGAATCCCTCAGTAAAGTGAAGAACCAACCCATGAGAATTTCTGGCAAGTAAAGCCACACCACTGGCATCTGAAAGGCTTCTCTCCCTTGCACTGGGAGTTAAATGTTTGGTATGTCCTAGGTAAGCCTGGCTAAGGCTAGAAGAGCAAGGATGGTTGCTAGTCTGAGCTGGCTCTTCATGAGTAAGTGAAAATGAAAGCAGGTTTAGTGGCTTTCCCGACAACAGAGTTTACAACAGTCTCTAAGGTCACCTTCCACATCTACCATCCAGCATTACACTTGTGGTCATATACTACTATAGGACAGCTGTATGGGCATGTGTATATTACGAAACAGAAGTGAAGATAAGCATTACAACACTTGACTGTGAACATGCGCAACAATGTCATTTCTGGGTTAAATTAAAACGGGGAAATATGGTTGATAATTCAAAGAGAAAGAGGAAGAAGAAAAAGATGAGAAAGAAGAGGAAGAAGAAGAAGAAACCCAACAGCTTGATCTCATTTCACCAACAGAAAAAAAAGCAGCGTCAAAGGATGGACTCATAGTCTACATGAATCTTCAGGCACTGTTACTGAAGAAATAACTGGATGAACATAAAAAACGCTTCCCAGATGTTGAAGAAACTGAAGTAGAAATCAAACAAATTATTATTGGAACACTGACATTACTGCTCACAACACAGAAAATGTCACTCCAAGACAAAATAAATCTATATATTCATTGGTGATTAAGAGGAATTAAGTAATTTAGTTTGCCTTAAAAGCTTTACTTTTCACACTTACATCTATATTATTTATATATGCCACTTCTGCAACTAACATCAGTACTGCAGCTAACAGAAATAATTGTTTTGAAAGGAAAGCATCTGAAAAACAAGCTACTCGATTCATGTGCAGTCTCAATATAAAATGTCTCTCACATAAAATGATTGTCAATTAAGAAATACATTGTTTTAACATATTTTTTAGAGCCTCCTGCAATAAACTAATTAAAGACAAAAATACTCTTCCCACAAAGACAGAAAAAAGAGGAAATTTCTAGGTCTCCTTCCCTCCTTCCTCAGTTTAGATGTCAACGTTTACAAAACTTTTTACTAGAGAAAGCTTTGATTCCTTTTATAGTAAAGGGATCCCATTTGAAAGCTATCGATTAACTTTCAAAATATGACCTTAATACATTGCACTATATTCTGCAGGTGTTTTTACAAGGTCCCATATATATTTTATATGTCACTTCATAACAGGATTTGCACTAAATGGGACCACAGCAGGAGTCCACCAACCTGAGGTGGTATGGCCCAGATCTATTGCCTGTGTGCGTGTTCTGAATACTGCTTCCATCTCTTCTCAAATGTCATACTGCATAGAGAGACATTCACAGTAGGATTTACAGCTAAAGAGATCAGATTTTATCTTTTCATTTTTTTTCTGAGAATAACATTATTTGTTTTAAAATCAACCATGAAATGAAAGAGAGTAAAGTACACTTCCCACAGGAATGTCCATATTCTAGCTGGATGAAAAGCTAGCAATAAATGACCAAGTGCTCTTTCACTTGTTTGTGGTGCTCTCCTGTCCACACTCCTTGTCAGGTCCCATTCCTACTGGTCAAAAAGAGGTTTAAAGTGCAATAAGTCAGGGCTTTTTGAATCACCTTATAGATTGGGCAAGTTGTGAGGGACTGTTGTCTTTCAGTGTATAAGAATGGCACTGGCAACATAACCAGTTCTGGCCATACTACTTGCATTTGTGTTTCTGCAAGTGACAACTGACTGACCCAGTCATCTGTTGGCTGAGGGGATGTGCAGTAGTCAAAACCGTAGAACTTTCAGATTTCTCTTAGTAGGTCTTATATTGCTTTTGTTTTCACTGAAGGCATTTGCTCAAAAGCAAACTAAATGGAAAATATATCTTGTAATAAACAATCAAACAACATTTTTCTTTAATTGGTGGTGCTCCTTTATGATATATTAAAAAACTTGTGTTAGGACAACTCTTAATTTGCTCCAAATCTAACTAAACTGTTGCTGGCTTATTATTTTCATTTGTTTAGGAACAAATCAGAATTAGTTCAATTTCAAATTTTACTTGCTTTAAAATAACCATGTTTATACTGTGGCAATTTTGATGCAGGTGTTAATTGAATTATCTACAAATATTTTCTGTTTGGTTTTACAATTTAGAAACTGTGCAGAATTCACCACGACGCAGATTATTAATTTGTATGAAACAAGAAAAAAAAAATGTGATTAATTGGAGCAAGAAGCTACTTCATGATTGAAAACGTGTCCTCTAGTCTCAAAATTTTCACAAACTTTGTAAGGAAAAGTGGCTATATTGCTACAATTTCATAAATGGAAATAGAGAGGTTGGGGGGGTTGTGTTGTTGGTTTGGGGTTTTTTTCCTGCTCTCCATTCTTGCAGCAATCTTCTCAAAAAAGTAATATCAGAATCTAACGCTTCACACAAGCTGTGCCAATATGGTGAGAAAATATGGTACTTTGACCTTTATAATCTTCCTTCATCTGATTTTTAGGGTGGTTAGAGTTCTTTCCTGTTTGCAGAATAACTACATTAGAAGAAAAAAGCACTTCAAATACCAAAATTATAAGGAATTTCTTTCTAATTTCCTTAGAAGTCCTCAGTAAAGTTTTCCACAGAAAGTGCTAATTCTTCTCTCTACTGACAGATTTTTTTACAGTGGTAAACAAAATAATGACAAAAATTAATTGGTGGATGACTGTGATTTCCACTAAAATACTATAAATAGAAACTATTTTTACTTGAATACAAAGTTGGAAATGTTATAGTCTTCAATTTTCCAAGTTAATACTCTCCTTTTGCTGTTATTTCAAAGTATATTTTTCCAAAACCAATTTAATATAAAACTTCATCTTAATATAATTATCAAATGCTATTCTATGTGGTTATCATTGTTAGGAAAGTTGTTACTGTGAGGAAAGTTTTATTTATTGGAAACACACTTAGCAAATTATTAGACTACTACTACAAATGTGCCAAGATAATTGGCTTATTGCCAGCTCAAAATACATTTTTGTAAGTATCATTTCTTATGTCTACATACTGATATAAAAAAATTATTTTTTATTGCTCTTTTCTGGCACCCAGTGTCATGAATCTCAAACTTTTAATATTGAGATGAGGTAGAAAATTAGTTCAAATTTTAAAAAATCATATTGCATTTCTTTCATGGTCACATGAACGCAGGAACTGGAGAATAAAAATAGATAAATGCATCTAGAATCATCAGCTGATATAGACATACTGGCATTCATAGGTGGTAAATAATATCCTGTTTTCCTGTTGGCCTGCATTTATCCTCTGATGACAGTGAGAGACAGAGAGATAAAAAGTGTAACAGAAGCAAAAATATTCTAGCTGTGGCTCTATTTGTATTAAGGTTAGTAAGATAAAACCCATTTGCTCTTAACTGAATAATGAAAACCCCAATTTTTCAGATATCTTCCATGAAACCTGAATCATATAATTTTTTAAAAAAAGTTTGCATTGCATATAACTGATACATCAGACACATTCAGTCTGTCAAAATGGAATAAGAAATATCATGTACTGTATTAGCATTCTTTTATATATTTTTACAGTATAAGCTTCTCAAGCAAATACCTTTCATCAAAATCTCTTTACTCCCCCAGAACTGCTTTATGTGCCTTCGGAGGACCTTAAAACTCCCAGGCAGTGGTTCATTTCACAGAGCCACTCCTCCTGCTCTTTCAGGACTCCCAGGGCAGATGACTCTTGACTCTGCCTCCCAGCCTCATTTCCAGCAGGCAGGATCACTCAGTCATGCTAAGCATCTCATTTCAGTAACAATCTTAACCTCATGCCACAGGTCACAGTGTTATAAGCATGTACAAGGAAAAGGAATTTTTCCCTGCAGCCATGGTGTACTTAGCACTGTTATTGCAGAAATAACCATGACACGAGAGTTAGCAGATGCTATCATGAACTATCAACCTAAATAAATGTGATAGGTGTTGAGTAAGGACTGTCACAGACATCCTGCTTCTGTTTACAGCTCTCATTCCCACCACCTGCATAATTTTTGCTATTTTGTCGCTTGAGCTCCTCACTGGAGGCAGAAGACGTGTCCAAGAAGGTGTGAGAATTCTCTGGGACTTCAGAACAATACAATAAATAAATTAATACCATCTCCACCCTGGAATAGAATAAATTCTGTTCATGGGAAGGAGAAAGCACTTCAGAGAATTTGCTAACCATCCAGTGTGACAGAACACCTGTGTGTCACTGTTACTTGGGTCATCACACATCCTGCACAGGCTGCCACAGAGGTAAAGGGTTCCTGTGTGACAGACCACCTACGGGTCTCCAATTTTTCTTTTCAGGCTCCTCTTCTCTTATTTGGTCTAAACTGCAGCAACTCACTCTACTGAAGTACAGATGAAATTCTTACAGGCTGTCTCACAGTAAGAAAGCTGACACAAAGGTATCACATGTTTCACCCACAGTATTATTTCTTCATTCATGAGAGAATCAAGTTCAAGTCTCCATCCTCTGAAAACTGAAACTAATGTATCATATCACATCTTTCCCCAACCCTGTCCAAGCTGCATAAGGTTCAGGTAGAGCTACCACTGTGGCACATGTCTGGAGCCTCAGAAGACTCTGGGTGAATCCCCTGGAAAAACCACATAGAAAGCATTTAAAGTGCTAAATGAGTGCACCTCTTTCTGCCAAATTATCATGGAATGTGCCAGTGCATTTTGTCCCATAACCCTGCTGACAGGAACAGGTACCACCACAGGTGAAAGGCTCATCCAAATACGTTGAGAGTTCTAGTATTTAATAATTGCATTGAAACATAAAATTCATTGAAATGGACAGCTATGGACAAGAGGTGCAAAATGAAACAAAATGGAGATCATAAAAAGAATCCCAAAAACTTAGTCTTCTTTCATTCATAAATGTAACAGCAATATTGTTATCAAATCTCAAATTTAGTGGGACAAACTCCCACAAGATGACATCTGTAAGTACATTACTGTTGGCTTCTGCCTTTCAAGACTAAGTATATTCCTAAGTTCTCTGTCATTGCATGCTGAAGTCAAGACTGAATGTTTTTGCCACGTAAGGCAAGACTGCTATAGTATATGGACTTGTTAAATACGGTGATTACGAGGTAGAAAAAAGAAGGAATGAACAGTTGAGATAACAAGATATCCAAAGAGGATGTAGCAAAATTTAAAGGCAAAACCTTTCCAGGCATCTTTCAGTGAACCTTAAGAAGCAGGGCCATGGGAACCTCATGAGGTTTTAACAAGGTCAAAGTAAAGGTGCTGCACCTGGCTTGGGATAACTCCCAGTATCAATGCAGACTGGGGGCTCAACTGAATGAGAGCAGCTCTGCTGAGAGGGACTTGAGGGTGCAGGTGGATGAGGGGCTGGACATGACCCAGCAATGTGCACTTGCAGCCCAGAAATCCAAACGTGTCCTGGGCTGCATCCAAAGCAGCGTGGGCAGCAGGGCGAGGGAGGGGATTCTGCCCCTCTGCTCTGCTCTGGTGAGATCCCACCTGCAGTGCAGCATCCTGCTCTGGGGTCCCCAATACAGGACATGGACCTGTTGGAGCAAGTTCAGTAGAGGCCAAAAAGATGATTAGAGGAATGGAGCAGCTCTCTTATGAAGACAGACTGAGTGAGCTGGGGTTGTTAGCTTGGAGAAAAGAAAGCTCCAGGCTGACCTTTTTGTGGCCTTCCAGTACCTAAAGGTCACTACAAGAGAGCTGGAGAGAGACTCATGACAAGGACATGTAATGACAGGACAAGAGGAAATGGCTTTAAACTGGATGGAGGGCAGGTTTAGATTAGATACTATGAAGGAATTCTTTACTGTGAGGATGATGAGGTACTGGAAGAGGTTGCCCAGAGAAGCTGTAGATGCTGCATCCCTGGAAACACTCAAGGCCAGGTTGGATGGGTTTTAGCAATCTGATCTAGTGGAAGTTGTCCCTGTCCATGGTGGGGATGTTGGAACTAGACGATCTTTAATATGCCTCCCACCATATTCAACTCCAACACCAACTCAAACCATTCTATGACGTTATATTCTTCCACTCTAATTAATTTTCTTAATGGACAATCCTTGCTATGTAATCAAGTCCCGAAGGTAATAAGGGATAGATACTGAAGAAAATTATTATGTTTACTTTATATCTTGTTTGAAATCCTGAATTAAATTTATCAATAAACATCTAATTTGTATTTCCATCCCAGATCTCTGTAGGTATTGGTCAGTAATATAGCACAATTCAGTGAATTTTAATTCTTACAAGGATTTAAAGGAATTGGAAACAGAGATAAACCAGAAAGAATAGAAGTAGAGTCTGATGTTCAGATTTGATTATGCTAATATTTGGATAAATTCACTTGGCTTGGACTTCCACCTGGCATGAGTAGAACTCTTTATAGCAAGGTTTTAATTCTGTTTGCATTTATGCACTTCTATAGCATTTGCAGTGGAAATCAGACTCTAGAGTAACAAACTGAAGCCTCCTTAGTAAATTCACCATGATGCAGTGCAGTAATCTGTATTAAAAAAAAAAAAAAGAAAAAAGTGATTATTTGGAGCAAGAAGCTACTTCATGATTGAAGACGTGTCTTCTAATCTCAAAATTTTCACAAACTTTGTAAGGAAAAGTGGCTATATTGCTACAATTTCATAAATTGTTTTTCTCAGTTACCTTTGCAGATCCTGCAGAGGAAGTCCAGAGCACAGGTGGAAAACCACTGCCATAAAATGTAAATGATGATATTTATATCATAACTAGATATACAAGGGACAGAAGACAGCAGCAAGGTGCTGCCTAATTTGCAAAACTACATTCATTTGTACACTCTGTCACACAAATCATCAAGATAAAATGCTACCCTGTAGCTGGCAGATAATATGTGATACTCTCCTACAAACCACTGTTCTCTTTTCTAAATACTCACACTCACATATTGCCAAGGATAAGCTACTAGAACAGGCAGGGACAGCTATGAGCAGCAGTAATACTTGGCTGCAAAAAGGAGATGGGCACGAGCAGTGACAACATGAGCCGCTCTAATAGGCAGACACACATTCGGCTTGTGTGTTAAACGCAGGTGCCAGCTAAAGACAACATGATGGCTGCAGCAGGCACAATTCCAGAGCATTACTGGGATGAAAGACCTCACTGGGCATGGTCCCAGAAAATCTGTTTTGACCACGCAGCTACCCCTGCTCAGAGCAGGAGGGATGGATACTCAGAGCTGGAGAAGGGTCAGGAGCACAAGTCTTACGAGGAGTGGCTGAGGGAGCTGGAGTTATTTAACCTTGAAAAAAGGAGGCCCATGGGACACCTTACAGTTGTCTTAAACAGTTGTCATCTCTACAGTTGTCTTAAACAAAGCTGTAATGAGTCTCTTCTCCCACGTAACAAGAGATAGGACATGAAGAAATGGCCTCAAGTTGTGCCAGAGGAGGTTTAGATTGGATATTAGGAAAAATTACTTCACTGAAAGGGTGGTCAACACTGGAACAATCTGCCCAGGGAATTGGTTGAATCACAATCCCTGGAACTGTTCAAAAACCACGTAGATATGGTGCTTAGGGACGTGGTTTAGTGGTGGATATTGCAGTGTTAGGTTAATGGTTGGACTCCATGATCGTAGAGGTCTTTTCGAACATTAATGATTTTATGTGTCTACGGTGGACTGGAGAGCTTTCTAAGTTGGATCTTTCCAGCCTGAAAGGTCTTATGACAAGATGATGGCTTATATGGTGAAGTAAATCACATTTTCACAGCCTTCTAATGGGAGCAATGCACTGAAAAAATATAAGAATATTATTAAAATTGTACTAGCATCATTGGAGAATAGCTATAGCCCTTCTCAGCTCAGATGTCCACACCCAACTCCTGGAAAGATTAAAAAGCTAAAATGCAAACATATGCAAAAGCCAGGTACATAACACTACAGTTCATTAAATACTAGCTTTAAAGTGCCATTAATTCGTGGCTTTTAGCTATTTCCTCTCTCCCAAAAGTAGACCAAGGGACAGCGCTCTGCAACCACACTTCCTCTGGATCAGTCCTTTCTTTCTGATACAGAAATCATCAATGAAACGAACTAAAAGCAAAGTGGGATGTGAAGAGTCACGTTCCAACCCCTGTGAGATTCAGCTGTTCTCAGCACATCTCAGAACACTGCTGGTGCTGCAACTGCACACGCAGCTCTGGCCCATCTTTGATCCTAGCTGTCTGCCAAACACAAATATCTGCAACATATTGGCATGTTAAGTCATATAATAACGCTCAGGGGAGCATCGCAGAGGAAGTGCTTCTCCTTCACTAATTACAGGTGGAAATGGAAGCACTTTTGCCAATTCTGAGAAATGCAGGCAGTGTAAAAACCTCCTCTCAGGCTCCAGCCAGTATCCGTTGTCTTCTAAAGCACACCATTTGGAAAGTAAAGAGCTGTGTGGTAAAACACCCCGATTTACTGAGAAATCACTAATCAAAATTCCAAATCTGAAAAAGAGGAAACAAATATTATTGACAAAATTGATGCTGTACATTCACCTTTCCCTCTGCTGTGTTTTAGTCCTTCATCTCTGCAATCAATGCAATGAACATCCCAATTAGTCATCATTTGCTTCCTTTTAACAGAAGAACCTCAGGGTCATCCTCATATATTTCCTATAGTTTCACTGAAGAGTTACTTATTTAATATGTTATTGACACTCACATGTCTATATAGATTTGCTACAATTTCACTTTAAGAGCAATTTTAAAGTGAATAAAGACCAAACACAACTTTTTTGACATCTTCAAGATAGGTATTGTGCTGCAAATTCCTCATCTGCATTTATCAAATCTCAATATAAGCTTGAAGATTTATTCCCAGAATGCACCTTTAAAACTGTGCAGTAAAACTAACTTGTGCTTCTCTGCATGAACAGGGAATTGTAACTCCCACTAGTATTAAAAGCAGTCCACACACAACTCCCATTGAATCCAGACAAGAGGAAACCCACATAAATAATTTGTCCTTGAGTTACTAAAATACCTCCAGGGCACCTTAATTTCATATTAAAACAGCAAAGAACCATATTACGCACTTATTAACTATAACACAGTGTTTGAAAATATCCTTGGTACACTTAAGTCATCAAAGACCACAATCTGAAAACCTTTTACAGCAGTCTGCTATCTGACATGTAAAAACTGTGCCATAATCACTAAAGTATGAAGTTTTCTAAGTCCTTCACTAAAAAATATCTATGGCTATTGAACTACTGCTGACTGTCCAAAACCAGTATCTAAAGAATAATTCATTTCTCTGATATAAACCCAGCAATTTCCACTCCGATCCTGGATGCTTTCAAAGGCAAATCCTAAAAGATTGAAAAATGTACAGCTAGGAAGACAAGCAACCTTGAAAAAAAAAAAAAACGCAGTTAGGAATTTCCTCTGCAGTGAATCAAATACATGTAGCATAGATTCCAATTTCTGGATGTCTTCAAGGAGACAGCTTGCATGATTCAAGGTTAAAAGTTCATTAATATTTTTTTAAGCCTGTCACACTAAATAGCTAAATATTCTGATAAGGAGGGGATACAAGCATTTGATCTACAGTAGATGATGAGCTGGGCTCATAATTATAAAGCTGTTCTCACTTGTATACCCTTGCAAAGTGTGAGAGCCATCTTTCAAGGTTGTCCTTAAAGGCATCCTTAACATAATGCTGTGAATGACGTTTCTTCTTTTTGGACATTACATTCTTTGGTGATTAATTTAAACAAAAGTTTTAAAAGCTGACCATTACAAAGTTCAGAATGAGAGCATTATTACACACACAATGAAGTTACCTCTGAACAGAGGAGAGAAAGAAACACTGGGCTCTGCCTATATATTCACATGCAAAGTAACAACTCCCCTTCCCCACTACTATGTTGACATCATGCAGCATCTGCCTTCGACTTTTTGCATATGTAATGAAAAGACACACCTCAGAAAATAAAAAGACAGTTTTAAAAGCAAAATAACAATTTTGTTACTTACAGCATTTGATAAAATGGTAATGAGACATTCTTTCATCTCAGGCTGTAGCCTTGCTACAGGTTTCAGCATTCTCTTCTGCTACAACTGTCATGCCCAGAAAATGCATTATTTAAAGCCCTTCCTCAGGTATCCAGTACACCTCAGAATACATTATTCAACGTAGGTTCTGTTCCAGGATCTTGCAGAGGCTTCCAAGTCACCCTCAGCCGGCTGCTGGAGTTACGATAAACCTCTGTGCGTCTTGAACCATGACTGCTGCACGTGCTATTGTAGCAAAATTGATTGACACCGCTCCTAATCCCACATCCCCAGGAATAGAAAGATTTAATTGGTGTGCACTTGCAGCCACATTCTTCCAGCACTGAGGTGTGCTGCTGCACTGCGGCTTTCACAGTCCTGCCAGTTAATGGCTTTTCAATAGCTTTCAAATGGCAGCAAACTAAGCTTGATGAGTGGGCTCGAATGAAATAGCAGAACAGGGGATCTTAAATTTTATTTGTGCATGTTGTTCGTGTGCCAAATGCGACCAGATTTTTAGCTAGTACTAAACCAGGATTATTTTTAGTTGCCACCAGTTGCTGTGTGAATAGGAAATTGATATAGGTTGCCAAAAATAACCATCTTTTAGCATCACAAATCATTTTTCAGTGTATTATAAGGTAAGAATCAGGATAGAGCTCACAGCCATCTTCAGACTCTCATGGTTTATGCATGGATTAATTTACATTGAGCTAAAAACATGCTTGTGTGTACATTCCTTGATATGTTCCTGTGCTATCATTTCTTTGTATTACATTGCATCTTTTTCCCAGATGGAATATTTATGTCAGGAGACAAAAACTGCAAGCTCTGCATGGTTTATATCATGATTATGCGCATGTTATCTAATGACATTTAAATTACTGATTGTAAGACAAAAAACCTAAGAAAATGCATCACTAAGAACAGGTCCATGCAATTATTTATCACACTGTAAAATAACAAGTCAATGTACACTGACGCAGTACCCGGTTTCAGATTAAGGGCACACAAAAGGCAGACCTGCATTGTATTTTAAACACCCAGGCTGCAGCATCCTCTGAGAACAATTCCTGCATTACTTTGCCAGGAACAGTTACCCATGAATTTGGTTACTACTTCTGTGAGAAACCTACAGCTGAACTACAGTAAAATATTTTTATAGTATCAAAAAATAATTTAAGAAAACTGTGCTCAGTGAAGACCTCCATTTGCTTACGATGCATCATGCTTGCCACAGCCAACGCTTCACTGAGTGAGAGCTCTTATAAAGGAAAACTGATAGCCCAGACATACTTAAATATTTTATTCATCTGAAAGGGTTCTCACCTGCTATTTTGTATACATAACATTTTTAACAGCTACAAAGTGTTAAAAGGACTACAAAGCAAAAAGTGTGTAACTAATTAGTAAGAATCACTAATTCAGATTCTATTAACTACTCTCAAAAGTTCCCACAATAGCAGAAAGATATATATTCATGGTCTTCCAGTGATCCATTAGCAAAACCCTTAGGTGAAATCTCTCAGCTCCTAACAGCCACATATTTCACATCTAGTTTTAAGTAAAATATGCATAGGAATCCTTTGGCAGAACTAATTATTTAGGTGTTTGGGTTATTTTCCTGAAAACATAATTTTCCAGAAGCAAGTCAAAACAATATCAAGAAATAACCAGGGGGAAATAGGGATAAATTATATAAAACACAATACAGTAATTACATTATCATGGAAACTTTTTTTACTGTAAAGCTCAGAAGTCCAAAGTAATTAAATCTATCCAGACTGTCTTTCACACCTATACAACACTAGGCCAGTTTGGGCCATATGGCTTATAAAATAAACATACAGAGTGTTTTAAGAGGCAATGTTAGTCATAGTTCATAAGCAAGTGTCAAGTAACCTGACAAAAAGGCCTTAGAGCAATACTTTTTGGTGGAGACATTCCTGACAGGTTCATCTCTGGTGGTACTGTCAGGCAAACAGACTACCATGTCTGATAACATCACGCTTCACCATCCCACACTGGCTAAAACCAGGAGGATCTCGGTAAACACTGGTGAATGGGAGAAATGGACAAATGATGCTTTTCAGCAGACAGACATAAAAGGAAGGAAAAGCATCAGATTTTGGCTTGAACAAAATGTGAAGAAAAAGTATTTGGATCTGTCTCATTTCAGATTGCAATATATGTGATTATGTATTGAATTGCCATAGAAAAAATTTAGGATGGTGGAACTTGGTAGCATTTATGTGACAGGCTAGACTACATCCTCCATCCTGAAAGTAATGAGAGAATTCAACCAGCCTAAGTACAAGGTCCTGCACCTGGGTCAGGGCAATTCCCAGTATCAATATAGTCTGAGGGACAAAGGGATTGGGAGCAGCCCTGCTGAGCAGGACTGGGAGTTACTGGTGGATGAAAAGCTGGACATGAGCCAGCAAGGTGTGCTTGCAGCCCAGACAGCCAACTGTGTCCTGGGCTGCATCAAAAGAAACGTGGCAAGCCGGGGGAGGTGATCCTGCCCCTCTCCTCTGCCATTATGAGACCCCATCCCTGCAAACATTCAAGGTCAGGCTGGACAGGGCTCTGAACAACCTGATCGAGTTGAAGGTGACCCTGCTCATTGCAGAAGAGGGTCGGACGAGATGACCTTTAAAGGTCCCTTTCAATCTAAAATGTTCTATAATTCTACATCCTTTACAGAGAGCATTAAGGTACAGGACAGACTCTTGAATGCTGCAACCCATTGACTTGATACTTGCACGAGACAAACTGGGAACGGCGCTTCTGTCTATAGGGCTGACGCAGCTCTGATTTCTTCTCTCCTAACATGCACTGGTCCATGTCACCAGGGAAGAATGCGGCACTGTTTGACAAAAGAGACTTCCAATTCTACACCACAGCTTGGGTCTGTGTCCTTCAGTTGGATTGCTGGACTATGCAAGTCCATGGGCAGCACGTACCCACCTGCAGCAGGGCACTCTGCACCCGCCCATTCTCCAAGAGTCTGTGTGCCAAGAATATGTGGCCAGTTGCTCAACTATGAATAACAGCCTCCAGAAAAAAAAGGCACAAACTTTTCAAGAGGTGGCACCTGGCAGATGGCAACTTCAATGGGCCTTTTATTTTAGAATACCATGTTTCTTTTCTTTTTTTTTTTTTTCATTATATAACATATTTAGTTTTATTACGTGGGTAATTATCATTAATGGATTCTGAAAAAGAATTGAAAGCATAAATGGAAAGAAAATATAGAAAGCATTGTATATTTGTGTCAGCAAGAAGTTCTGACACATTGATGGGCAGCATTAAAGAGAAATAAGAACAATGGATAACTGCAAGTGCAGAGACAGGATGAACCTTCAGGAGAAGTGGCAGCTAAACTTCAGGCAGAAGGAAGCCACAACAGGAATACTTAAGAAGCCAAAAATCTGGTTCACCTGCTGGAAAGACACATTATTTCCACTACAACCTTTTACTAGGTTCAAGAGTAGAGGAAAAACAAACAGCAGAAACCACAATGGCAGTGGGTTGTCCATTTCATAAAGAAAGATTATAAGTGTAAGAAAAAAAAGAAAGACTTAGTTTTCTGGAATGACTCCGAAGGGGGGAATACTTAATTATCAGTGATTTTACAAAACAAATGGTATAATTTGTTTATTCACAAAACAGGGATATTAGCCATGTTAGGTATTTTTTCCTGACTGAACTCCAGCAAAAATATAAACAACACTTGCAATCTGACCATATAAACTATGGAATTATATCTAGACAAGCTCTAAGGGCATTGTAAACCTACTTTCTCTAAAGTAAAGGTAACACTGGCACATTTTCAATCACAGCTCCAGTGGTTCTATAAAGACTACACCAATGTTTAAGTCTACAAAAAGGCAAAAATGTTCTTGGACTGGGGCCAAAGTCTGAGCTGGTATTGAAGCTGGTGATAAAATACTTAACGTATTTGATTTTGTCCAGCTCAGCAAAAATAGAGACAAAATAGAATCAAGGTCAAAAAACAAGATATATTTAGCTATTCCGAAAAAATTCCTTGCCACCTCTCCCTACAGAGAGAAAAATGCCAATTTCATGCTTTGTACAAATTCAGCATTCAATGAAATTACAGAGTTATTTAAAGAGAATCTTGGAACCGGTCAGCCATTACTAGGATAGCTCTTTTTCTTTGGATAAACACCCATTTAGGGATTGCCCTCTCAGAGTAGACACTGCCTTCATATCTCAATTTCCAAGGCTCAGACCTCGACTTAGAAAAAGCACCTATGAAGAGCTTCCTACAACAACCTAGCAAACAAGAACACTTTGAAGTAAGGTTTTGCTGTCACGAACTGACACACTGTATTGTACTCATGTCATATAAATATTTTTTTACTCTTCCAGTGTCTCCTGGTGTCACAAACAACTGAACATTTAGTAATTTTATCATCTTAGTATTTTATAATTCACATATAACTGAAAGATTTGATAGAGGTATGCAGAACTATCCAAAAGCAATTTGAATAATGAGAAAAACATCGTGACTACTGGTTTGAAATACGTAACAGATGCTCCCCATTTATGACATTTTTGTTCACTACAGCAAAGCTAGTTACATTCCTTCAGATGTTACAACTTCACTGCACTACTTATGGGTTTAAGACTGTAGACAAAAAAAAGTGGAACACAGAGTAACACTGACATTGCTCATATGTTTTGACAAGTGATACTGCTTAGCAATCAAACTTTGGCCATTGTATCCAGCTGCCAACAAGTCACTCTTCAGATAACATCTGGTATTTGTATGCTTTATCAGGAAGCTGGGATGAGCCATAGCAGATGTAGATACTTAGCAAGAAGGACTCTATACTAATTTTCTCTACATGAGTCACAGCAGAATAAAACACAGCAGTTTCTCCGAATAAATTTTTAGATGAACTTGCCTGTAAGATGTATGTGAGGTTTGCTCCAGAGATAGCAGCAACAAACCAAATCTAATCACTCAATGAATCACGCAGTGTGGTTGACCTCTAGAGAACCAGATGACTTTTTGCTTTCTCTTCCCTTCCTCCAACTTTTGCACCCTTTCCTTCTTTCCCATTTCACTGGAAATGCCTTGATTTTTCAGGAAGCTGGCAATCTTCCTCCCATTCATCTACTTTTTCTTCTTCCCTATATATTGTTCTAACTGAATGGATGTGGGTGGACTAATCTGTAATTATTCTTTAATGTATTGAAAACAATAGGTTAAAATCAGAGAATATTATTACCCAGTACTGATAAAGTTTGCAAAATTACCAGTAGAAGTCACGTGGCATTTGAAAGTACTACTTGCTTCCTGCCACACCCAAAATGACCATTTTTTAGGCTGTGTGTAGGTCTGTCTAGCAGTTCCTTAACTGTATGAGATGAAGAAGCTCTCACTGTTGTGGGAGAGCCTAGAACAGAGGCAGTATCAAGGCCAAATACAAGAAGAAATCCCAATAGTCTCTTAATGGTTAGGCTTATGTTTGGCACCAGTAGTGACTCGATAATTAATTTCTTCATTACAATGTGTAAATATGCTTTTTAAAATTAGATTTCTTACTAGATTTGATGAAAGACTGCTACAGAGAGAAGCTGCAGACATTTTATATGCAAAACCCCTTATGAGACTGAAAAGATACTACCAAGACATGTTAACATGATAAGAAGAAAAACACAATAGCCATCACAATGCCCAGACATAAGAAAAAAATGAAAAAAATCCATGAATTTCCATGTAAAAAGTTATTATATGATCAGATAGATTTTTTTGAAGCTTATAATATTTGGGAAAGAAATAGACAAGAAGACGAATTCAGTTCAACATGAAAAATGTACTACTATCCTCTTAATAATTAGCAAATGTGATGACCCCTGGTATTTTATCCCTAATTTTTTTTTTTTTTCTAATTGGCTTGATCATTTTAAAACGAAGAGACAAATAATGACCATACTACTAGATGCATAAAAAGTCAAGAGTAGACCAGAGGAATTTGTGTATCCTTTATGAGGGCAAATGTTACTACAACAGTGTAAATCTTGAAGTATAAGTAGGGAAAACCTGAAAGGACTGCAGAAGGAGTCCTTGAGATAGATGGTATTCTTAATTTAGGAAAAAATGAATTTGGACAGCTGCAAAAGCCAAAGAAGTAAGTGATGGAATCAGACTTTTCTGGGACTGTAGGACAGCACAGAGGACAGGGTGGCAATTTTAGAAATTTTGGAAATTACTCTAATACTTGGTGCCCCAAAGAGGGAAAAAAAAAAAGAATTGATGTTGAAGATTTGTAAGGGACAGTGAAGTGAAAGCATTTTAAGTTAGTCAACTACGACATTTAAAAAACCTACCAAAACAAAACCACATGTACCATATGCAAGTGCTATAGACCAAGACCAGAATGAATCTAAGTTTAAACTGAAATTACAAAGTCCTGAGGGGAGTTTTGTAGATACAACATGAATACTGGACAACGACAGTTACTGTACTGACAATTATGATGTACATCATGGTTTCAATATAGACACTGTAAACAAAATATAACATTTTTAAATTCTATAAAAGACAAACTGAAAAGCAAAGACTAAACATAGACAAAAAAGCTACCCAAAGCTTATTTTATTTTCTGATTTTTCTGCTGTTCATTTTATCTCACACTAAACACAACACCACTTCTTTTTCCCAGCCTTTCTCCACCTCATTCTTCATGTAACTCAGCACAGGTTGTTAATGCATACTTGTCTTACAATGTTTTCTTATGAAGCACAGAGAAAATGGGAAGGAAGGGGTGCAAGGTATGGAAAACGACGTCACTTTTATTCAATTGACTGTGCTGCCATATGTGCACAGCATAGCAACATGCAGCTGGGATGGTCTCTGTTTCTGCACCTTCTTCAGCTTCTAATGTATATATTTATTTATTTCCTCTTTTTTCCTTTGTCTGCGTCAACGTGTAAAGAATTCATCATTCTGACCACAAAGACCAGGTGAGAGTCCCACTTGATAAGAGCAATAATCAAATCAAGGGGTATGATGGTAAGAACTTCTGACATAAGGTACCATGATATTGCTTGATGATGACATGAACAAGTCCATAAGCTCACTGAATAAGAGAGGCATGCAGAATTTACTGCACTCTTCACAAGTGAGAGATGTAGAATTTACTGCACTCTGCTTGAACATAACAGAACTACATCTCATTCTCAAATTAGCAAAGAATAGATAAAGAGCTAACAAGAAATAGGCAGCTGCTATGGAAAGAAAGGGGGAATGAGAAAAACACATGAAGAAGCAAGGAAACAGGTATAGTAAGATGACTATTAAAGGCACTGACTTATAGGGATGTTCAAGTAACTGTAAAAAAGCAGTAAATCTATAAAATTTTTATAAAATTATCCGAGGTCAAATAAAGGGCAGTCAGTGAGGCAGGTTACAAAGAAAGGCAGTCAGAAAGACGGTGGAAAAGAACTTCTTCCATGTGAGCAGTGGACAGGTCACAGCTGAGATACCATTGAGCAAGAACAAAAAAAAGGGAGGATTCCCCAAACACAGACTAAGAATGAGGTGAAGAGCACTGAGGATTAATCAATAAACACAAGATGTTTGATAATCAGTTCCTTCAAACAGAAATAAATGAAATATGCAGGTGAGATCTCTGTATTTTGTACAAGCATGAGAAATAAAGGCAAAACTCATCCAGTCAGCAAACAGCTGGTTTATACATGAACCCATAAAGAGTAAGGTACCTTTGCAGAGTTACTGCATATACCACTAGAGTATCAATAACCAATAAATTCAATAAATTCAGCACGAGCTGAATTTTGTTAAAATTCAGGTAGTTGGAACCCAGTTTTCCTATTTTATAATAATATACATCTTTTTATATTTCATTCCCCATGATCTGAAAACGTGTGGAACTTATTCTTAGAGTACATTCACTTTTTACTCCAATGGCTGGCTATTCATAACAAACAGAAGATTAATTTCTTTGCTCTCAAATGAACTTACTCTTTTAATCAAACATCGTATTACAAAAGTAGTTATTACTCTAGTTTTGTTTTCTTAAAAATACAGTTGTAATTAACTATTATCTCAAACAGCAAAGGACACCTGAAAAAGTAAGAAAAAGAAATGTACAAGTAAAACAGGGTAAAACACATCTATAAAGAAGAATTATTCAGCAGGGTAAATGATGTCATTCTAACCAATCTATAAGGCTTTTTTGTTTGGTTGGGGTTTTTTGCTTTTATTTATAGCAGAGTTTTCCTTCAGAAAGAAAAGAAGCATTCAGCACCTTGCCATCCTGGCAGAGGGCAAAACTGCATGAGAAATTATTTCCTTCACCCATTAGCCAAAATACTTCATGCTGAAATCTCCATGGACTGCTACTCAACTCTGTAAATTCTTAGAAGAAGAGAAAGCCACACAAGTTGGTGCTGACTATAAACCTTTCTTTGATTCTTATATTTTGACCTCAAAATCAGCAGGGGCTCTGTCACTGCCTTCAAAGGATGCAAAGTGAAACACTTTAAAGCGAATGACCTAAGATTATTGGAAAATGACATAAATGAGCTATCTTGGAACAAATAATTAGCAATTATGCATAGCACACGGAGACTAACTTGCTTAACATCTCCCAAATGCTCCTGCTACAGTTGGTGTTAACTGGAGACTATGCATTTATCCATTTCTCAGTATCATTGTCATTTCAAAACCACTTTTCCTTATCATCACCAACATATTTCCATCATATCTGAGGACAACATAACACTAGGTAATGCTAATTTGACTAGAGAAATCAGTGGGATTTTTTTCACCAAATCTAGGTCCAACATTTTATGGCCTTGGCTGAAGTCAAGAGTGGATCAGCACCTTTTACTATCAATCCTTATGGATATTCCATCTATGTAAATCAAACATTTCACTGGCATAGGTTTAGTGAATTAACTTCTGTATATTTTAAGGAGAAAAATAATTACATCTGCTAAAAAATATCAGCATTTTCTGAACATAATTATAGTGTCTGAATGTTACACACATTTAGCGTATTTGCTAAGGCCAGTTTCTTATTAGGATGTATTTAATCATCAGAAGCAAATTTCAAAAATGGCCTTTGAATATATGAAAACAGCTATAAAGGCTTAGCACACAGACACCAACAATAAGATGGAAAGTTCAAATGCTTTGTGATATTACGATTGTACTTTTATTGTGTGTCTCTGACTTTTTTTTTCTCCTTTTGATTAGAATACCATACATAACAGAGAATGCAAGTTATAGATGATTTTCTGAGGTTCAATTTAAAATGCACAACCACGTTCAGAACACCTCAAAACTGGCATTGGTAAAGAGTGAGTAAACAGGGTCTTTCAAAGACTAACTTAGGAGATCATATAACCTATATAAAAGATAATAGAAAAATATGATTTAGTAGATACAGACTATTTCACAGTGAGCCTGGGGTGACAAGGCAGGTGAGAAGATTTTCTTCACAGTGTTAAGGTGCTGATGATGGACATGTGGAAGACAGCTCCTGATGTGCCAAAGAGACATCGTATGTCAAGAAGGTTGAGGAACTACAACTTGGATAAGTGACATTAATATACTCCAAAGAATTATAAATGTGACTGTGGCCCCTAGAGACATGGAAGAAAAAAAAAAAGAAAAGAAAAAAAATACAGGTGCTAAAAGTTGGTGCAACCTGATAAATGCAATCAGACATTAGGCAAAAAGGTAGTGCCCTTAATAATGCAGCTCAGGAAATTTGCAGCAAATTAAGTGGATAGAAGGAAGGAAGGTTTTCAGATTTCAACTTTCTTGAGAAAAATTAACAGCTAGTTTTTCTTTTGCTGGTTTTGTTCTTGTTGTTTCCTCTTTTTTTTTTTTTTTTTGTATACATATTTAAACCTATAACCTACTTTGCATGCTGTATTTGTTTACAATTATCTGAAACTACAAGAAAGTTCAAGGTAGTTAGCCAACATCAAAGAACTTTACATTAGTCAACACAATTATGATTTTAATACAGAAGGTAAAAGGTCTCTGTAGCGAGTTGCCAGCATAGGCAAGCACACCACTACAAGCCACAGCTGTCTGATTGCTGCCTCACATTGTTCCTCAGGGGAGCTGCAGCCCCTGGCTCCCCAGTGATCCTCCACTTGTTAACTGAGAGCTCTGCAGCTCCCCAAGATGCTGACATGTTTCAAACAATAGCAATGAGTGGAAAAACACCAAGCAGTTCAAAAACGCCTTCCTTGAAACAGATGCATGAAAGGAGCAAGGTGCACCCAGATTCTCAGCTATTAAACACAGAGATCCTGCTACTCTTCTCCAACAAATAAGCCAATGATAAACAGCTGGAAGCTACCACCTTCTTCACAGACCTTTTTCTTTCTCTTGATTCTCCCCCACACTACACAGTGGACAAATAAATGCTTTCCTCCCCAAATACAGCTTTTTAAAGTCCAGCTTTTAAACAACCAATGTTGGGGGTTTTAGCTATTCTCTGATTTGAGGCAGTTTGTATTGTACTCTTCTGGCTTTTTTTCACACATCATGTCCTGAAGCCTCAACAATACTTTTTTTCCTATTTTATCAGCAAGACACCAAGAAATGGTGCTAATGAAGAATGCTGGCAGCAGTGAGGATGACTATCAGAAAAGTGAAGGCAAGAGAGTGAGAGGGCACTCAAGGTGCACTGCCTCCAGTCCTCCTGGCAAGTATGCCCCGAGTCAATCACCACGGAAGAGAAAGGCAAATCTGCAGCTGCTCGCTCTGCACCCCCACCAGCTGCTCCAAACACATCAAGGGTAGAGAAACCAGAGAGAAGGGTGAGCAGCTGCTATCAGCTGTAGGGTTCTCATAAGCACATCCATCAGTCCAGCTCCAGCTGGCCACCCCTGCAACTCACAGTCTGGGACAGCTGCCCTAGGATTGCAATGTCAGAGACACCAGCCCTCAGGTGTTGGCTCAGCCCACACACAGGGTCTCCTAACACAGCAACAGCACAGTGAGGGCAGGCAGAGAGGTACAACAGAGATCTGCAAGCCCACAGCTCACAGTGCAGCTCTGTGTATTGCAGACAGGTGGTAGCTTATCAGTCCCTGACAATGATGTTGGATAGCAATCTTGCTGAAAGACATGGGAGCAGACACCTGTCCCTACCAGACACCTCCTAGGGCAGTGGGAGGCTGGAATAGGCAAGACTGAGTGACTGTGAAAGGCCTTGGTGGGTAAGGAGGGGCAGAGCTGTGCCTGATGGAAATGAGATCAGAGCTGGACAGGACAGCAGTGCCACATCTGGAGAGCTGCAGCAGCAGTGTCTATCCTGATTGAAAAAAATTTTTTTTTCTCTCCAATGAAAATCTGGGGGAGAGGAGAACAGAGGTTTGACAGCAATACAGTGAAGAAAATGCTGCTTTGACATGAATTAGCCTGAGACAAAGTCTGACTTTGCATGATATTGCCTTATTCATTAATAGACTTTTTCTTCTCCAAGCTTCATTTTCCAAAATGTCTCTTAAAAAGTCTTCCAGAATCCATGACCTTGATGTCCATGCTCTGATCTTTCACTGCTTTGGCATGACTGAGTTTTAGTTTTATTTGCATCCTACTATCCCTCTTAGCCAAAGAAGGAGACAGCTCCTCCCTGGTAAGGAACACAACACTTCAGCTTAGCTGTTTTGGCCACTCACTGTGTGGCTGCGTACCAAGGGCATTCGTGGAATATTCCTGCTGATTAGAATGTTAAGTTAATAACATGCTCTTCTAAAAATGAGCATCTCTACAGTACATTTCCTGTATCTCTTTGGTTCTTTTTATAAATATTCATACACATAAATTAAAAGGAAACTCTTAAAACCTGAGGACAAAATCTCTTGTGTAACTTGCTAAAACAGTAGGTTTGTTGTGCAGAGAGGATTTGCTGGCAAATACACACAGGCTACTGTTTGAATAGGTAATGTCATGGTCCATCTACTGCTCTTGGATGACCCAATTGTACTTATTTCCCTGTAGGAACACCACAAAGAACATCAGTGTTCATTTTTATAGAGTATGAAGTATTCAAGAAGAAAATCAGTGTGGGAGCTAGACTATATTCCTTTCAGTTTCTGTTTAGATCTACATCTGAAAGGAATAATAACCCATCAAGGAAGACAATTTAACTATGACAATACTGAAGTTTTGAAAGGCAGCACAAAGACTCTCTAACTCTCTGAGGCATTGCAGCTTCCCTGTTGATAAACTAGGTAAGAAAAGCTTAGGTTTTTTTCAGTTGATCCATGTTATTTAACTGTACCTGAGAGATGAAGAACAGATGCTTCACAAGTAAGATTTACATATCAAGGGTTGGCTTCACAACACACATAACTGACACCAAAGTTTTACAAGAAAATGCTATTAAGGTATATGTTCATATGGAAATTTCAAGAAGAGTACTGAAGAACTAAATCACATTTTACAGGGATCAAATACTATCAACAGGACATTATTTTCAAAAAGCTGAAAGCAAAAAAGGTAATAGAGAGCCAGTTATAGAAGATATAGTATTGGTAATCACAGAAATGAATATATAAATCAAATCAATGTAAATGTGTACAAAAAAATATAATTGTGATGTTGCTGACCTACTGAAAACTCCTCTCTTGAATTAGCCACGTGACTGGAAAAAAAAAGTATTTACCCTGAATTTAAGTGGAATTTTTAATTATTATTTGTCCCCTTAACCACAATTGGTATTTTTCATTTTACAGCTATGATCTGATCCACAGGAAAAGCATATTGGTCATGAAACATTTGATGGCATAATCTCTTCCATCCCTTCTCTGAAAGTTACATCTCTTTACATGGGTGTGTGTCTTTCACAGAGTTTATGATGAAATATTTTGTTTCTGTCTGTAAGGAACAATGCAAATGTTTAGGGGAATTTTACTGACATGGGGATTGTACTGGGTGTTGCTCTACTACAGTCCCTCTGCCTTGCCTGCCAACAACACTGACACATGCAGTCGAGTACCTGCAGCCTCCAAAGAGCAAGGGAGAACTAGTTATGTTGTCATGCTGCCAGAGCTTCAGCAGAACTCCCACACTGATGGACTTTAAAGTATGACATAATGTTGCAACCCCTCCCATTCAGATGTCCCAAGAGGCTGCTGAATTCAGAACCCCATCAGAGAGTATTACATCTCTGCCCTAAAGTACAGCTCCACAACCTCCCCTTTGATTCTGCACATAGGTGCTCTGGCTACACCCAGTCCAGAGAGCAGCCATACCACTGGCCAGCCCATCCTGTCCCTCGTTTCAGACTGAAAAGGCTGTATAAAAAGTCACCTGAGTCATATATACAGCTATGCATAAGGATGAGGCACCAGATTAATGCATTTTCAAATCCTTTAATGTGTTTGACCACAAAGGAAGAATACAGACCTATAAAAAAGTTATTTACTTCTGCATAGAGAAAACTGCTGTGAATTGGGTACAACTTCTGCTGGTGCAGCTATGAACACTTGCAGTAGTATGAGAAACGTTGTCAGTGGGAATATCTCACTCCACAGTAACCTTGGCACAAGACATGAAAATCATAAGCACAAGGACACTACCTGTACATTTACAGAAAAATGGGGTTCCAATCAGCTTCAACAGTATATTTACGTCTCTGAACAACTTGAACAGATTTGGAGAAGTTTTAATTTTCTGAAAACACACAGGTTAGTTAAACATCCAAGTGTTCTTAAGCAAAATCCCTTATGTATAAAATCAAAGAAAAGAGCTGTAAATTGTGTTACTTGAGTTTCTAGCTTTATCTGTTGTTATTTTCAAATGAATAAAAAATCATTACCTATTTCAAAAGTCATTTTATGAGTCCAGTATATGATCTGTTCCTATAAAATATACAAACAGCTCTGACAGTGGATTACTACAGTCACTTATTTGCCATGAATCTAAAATACTAGATATGTTTTACCCATTGCTGGAAAAATTAAAACATTTTAAAACACAGAGTACAGATTATTTAGTATATTCTATTTTATACAGGAAGCACCAGGCACGACTCCAGTTGGTAACAGAAGCAATACTGCTTCAGTTTATTTGACACTTTCAGCTCTGCCCTTCAAGTGCCCTCAGGCTGCTTTGTATGTTCTTAAACGTAAGAGCTGTAGCCACCTCCTTCCGGAAACGACACTCTTTCATTCAGCATCCCCTGCTTATTTCTCACATGCTTAGCTCCCTTCAATTCACAAAGACTGGGAGAAGAACACAAACCACCATAAAAACCAGTACGTTTGCATTTCATTTCTTTTCACCTCATGTCTGACATTGCCAATATCTTTCAACCTGCATAAATTAATTTGCTTCCATGAATTATTGTTGTTTACAGTGTTAGGGAAGAATGTTTTATCTGATGGGATTGAAGTCATTACCACATGAACAAAGGAAATGTTCATAACCTAAAGGACAGGGCAATGATGCCAGAGAAGGAATTTTCTACCTGACTATGAGATTATTAACAACCCTTGATAAGAATAATGAATAGTACCCAGAGAGCATAAGGAGAGACCTAAGGAAAGAAAGACATGTAAAATTCTGCAAATAAAGGAGAAAAAAGCATATGAGTGAAAACTTGTTTTCAATACACTTCATCAGAACTGTGGGATCAGGCCACTAACAAGAAAGAGATGTGGCTGCAAAGACTAGGAAGAGACCTTCCAGAAAGAAAAGATTTTTGAGTAATCCTGTCTATAGGGGGTCCATGTGTGGGGAAAAGATTCTCTAACTCACATTACTGCCCAAAAACTCAGACTTTTTAAGATGTCATTTTTGTAAAAGTGAAGGAGTTATTTTTAGTTTGTTTTATGTAAGACAATCTTATTATTAGAACATGCAATAATAACAGCAACAATTTAAAAGAAAATAAAATCTCATATACTGAAAACACATGGGCAATTATTTCATTTAGAGTATATTAGCTTGGAAAGCATGCCTGGAATTATTATGTACAGTAGACTGGAGTCAGGATAATATTAAATCCAGTAAGTCATAGCAGCAAACATAAGGCAAGAATGTTAACATGTACTGCTGAGGGGATTAGGTAGAGCCTATATTATATATGAAATATTGAGAAGTTTCTTTAAAGATTAAATGAATCCTCCATATTTGCTCTTATAAAATCAGATTCTTATTTATTTGATTAAATAAATCAAAAAATTGACTTTTAAATCAAAATCTTTTTATAGCCAAAGAATTACAATGGAATGTATATTCAAGAATGGCCTTATTGTGTTCAGTCTCTAGTGTGAAATTCCCATAGATATAATGAGATCTGGGGGTGGGAGGGGAACAAGGTCAGGCTGTGTAATCAAAAGGGCAGAGGTATCACCAGGGCACCAGTTGTGCAGTGTACAAATTATATTAGATAATTGGTCTTCAAGTGAAAACATTTAACTTTTTGGTAAAACAAACAGCAACTCCTAAAACATAACCTTGTGGCTTACTGAATTTTTAAATAGACATTTAGTTTTAAAATGTAATTACTAAAAGCCTGAATCAGTGTCAAGTAAAGTGTCATGAAAATGTTTCCATTGACTAGTGGGTGTTAGATCCAGTGCAAAGTTTCTCAAATGGCTTACTGAAGACAGTTCCACTCCTAATATATTATGCAAGCTTAGCAAGCACAGATACTGTCATTAGGGATATGTAAAATTAAAAGTTATGTTAAGATCAGGATGCTGAGATCTAACACAGTATAGAAGGACTAAAGGTTATGGGAAAAGACACAACTTGAATTGGGAAACTGGTATCTAAGTAGGCAGATAAAAGGTTCCTGAGATGGAGAACCTACTCACCTTGGTCTGAGAACACAGAGATCTATGAGGTTAGATGAAGGGTTTGGTCTCCAGCTCTGTACAGGACACAACCTTGACACTTCATGGCACAGACTATGTGTATCCATAGCAGTCACGCTCTTCCACTTGGTATGCTTGGTACAGGTGACAGCCACCTGAAACACATTCTGAAATCACCTTTCCAGACTATGAGTCTCTGTAAATGACACCTAAAATGTGTTTTATACCCAGGATGCAAGATCGGTGATGAGTAGCTGGTTTGGTTACTTTCTGGATGTCATCTTGCAGCAGCATTTAGTACTTCTTTCCTCAAGTCCTTTACCATCACCTTTCCTGACAAGTAAGGGAGGTGAGGGAGATAGAAATGATCATGCTAAAGGATAGAAAATGTGTTCCTAAAGGTGGTATAATCTCAAAAGGATGACCAAAGCCATTTTTCCAAGAAAATGAAAATGTGTGCCCTGGGACCCTGTGGTGATCAGTGATGGTAATTGTGACATACTTAATGTATTTTGCCTTCTGGCCCCTGCCCTAAGTCATAGCCTTTCTTCAGTTCTGGGATCCTGTGCACCAGACAAATCCAGCAAATGAAACAGCACCAGCAAAGTCTAGTAGAGGAAATCTATTCCTAAGACAGAGGGAAACTAATGCTGCTAAAATCTGAAATACAGGCACCACAGGAAGGACGATGGCACAGGGACTAGGAGCGTGCTTCTTCTCTTCAAAGCCTGAGACTTGCCAAATCAGTAAGTGCTGCTGCACTAGGTTTAAGTATTTCTGGGCACATTGTAGGGTGCTCTGAAGGTTACTTCAGCATTCCCAAGACTGCCCAAAAACTGTCTTAGCAGACTGAAGCTGTTGGCAGGTGGGCTCATACAAGGATATTCTCCTGAGCACAAGGGCAATAAAGATATGATCAGAAATAGTGTATAAGGAATTTACAGCCTTTGGTCTTTTTTACAAGGTGTATGTCACATGCTTTTCTTTAACTCTGACTGGAAAAGCTGCAGCACAAAGTCATTCATCTCACTATGCTGCTCAGAAAATTATAATTTAAAAAAAGTCCAAGAGGAATATACTCAGTTACAGTTAAAGAAGTACTGCAGAGATTTCATGATACACACAAGCAAACCACTGAAAAAATCCCTAAAAATACATATAACAAAGTGAAACAGTAAGGTTCATCTGGCCCAATTTGAAAGAAGTTTATAAACTAGTTTATGAAACTGTACATCCAAATCTTTTCTGGCCATGTTGCAAGAAAGTGATTCTTGATCCTGGTAAGACCTGTATGTGGTGTAAAGCACAGCAAGAAATTATTTCAAGGCAATATAAAAATTAAGACAGAAAGAATATCTATAGAAATAGGCATTCTCTATAAATACAGTAACAAAAAAAATATACCCAGAATCCTGATTCCTCCTTACAAAGTATACATAAGGTAACGATTAAGAAGGAAGCAAGAATGGGTTTAAATATATCTGCTACAACAAATTATAATTATAATGTCTTAATGTTAATCTCCCTGGCATAGTAAAGACTTGCTCACTGAAACAAGCATTTTCATTGTCAAATATTGATCACTGATGTCATCTTTCTGGAGTTTGTTTAAAACGTGTTGCCAATTACCTCTTTTTGCACCAGCACAAGTTTTAGTTAAATGTCAGTTGGGTATTTTTTCCCCTGGCAATCAACAAAATCCATTTCCAACATCCATTTTGGCAAACCATCACAGCACCACTAAGCATCAGCTATGGTTTGCTTTTGGGCTAGAAGCCACCTCTATAAAGACAATTTCCCAAAAGGAAACTATCAGTCCCTGGCACTCTAGTATTTGGGCAAATCCCAAAGCTGCTAGACTACTACATCACCTTTAAAACTTCATTAGCACTCATGAAAACAAACAAATAAAAAACCCAAATCTATGGCTTTCCTGAAATTCACGTCTTGGAGATTGTTCATACAACTAGAGGTCTGACCTCTAAGTTCAAGTAGAAGTAGTGTCATGTCTTAGAAAAAAAAATTGTGTGTCTAACATTATAAATACAAAAAAGAGGGGGAAAAAATAGATACGAAAGTTAAATTAGGACAATTGAGGGCTAGCTTTTGTATGAAAACTTAAGGTAGCATAAAAAAGAAGCCCTACCGGGAAAGGTCAGTATTTTGATGTCAAACAGACATGTCTGTACAGATAGCATCAGACCCAGATTTGACTTTCTGCCTAATTTGCAGATAGATCAAAACAGAGTTTTTGAAACTGGCCTTTCCCTATCAAGAACTGTAGCTGATGGTCATTCAGCTATCCATTCTAGGAACAGGATAGAAGGAAATTCTGGTAGGGTTTGTGGTACAATGCCAATTCACAGAAACCGGAAAATTTTGTGGAAACTTCTATATATAAATAAGCCTCTTCTTTTGGAAAGGTTTTCAGGTCCCAAAAGAGATTTCCTGGTCAAAACACAACAAAACACCAGAACAGACAACAGGGCAATGATCAATATATGACTTGGCTGCATGAGGGGCAGGTCCTATCAAAAGCCTGCCAGGTTTCCTGCCAGCTTGGCTGGTGACCTGACAGGGAACAAAGCCTGCAGTGTCTCCAGGCAGTCCTGCCATCTGGACTGCCTCCACATCATGAATCCTGAGGTCTCTAGGGATTGTAGTTCCAGGAAAGCCCTCCCACAGAGGCATCTTGCAGGTCACTGTTTCAAGAATTCCTTGTGCTGGAAGTCCTGGCTCCCAAGACTGCTTGACTCCCACTAGAGAAGAAAATTAGCAAGTGGCCTGGGAGAATAAGAAGACAAGGGCTGAGCCAAGAAAATTGGTCTTGAGTTTGAAGCTTACTACAGAAATTGAACAAATGATCTTATTCCTAAATAATTTTATCCCTTCTGTGGAAGGCTTGCTTCTGATAGGTGTATTTTTTTCAGAAGAATTTTGTGGAAAATAAAAGTTCCAATGGATTATTCTAATTAAATTTAATACAAGCTAAATATTATATTAAACATCCATATTGTAGCCCTACCAATATCACTGAATCACAGAATCAAAGAATATGTGAGTTGGAAGGGATCCTTAAGGATCATGATGCCCAACTCCCAAATCTGCACAGTCACATCTTCAAGAATCACACCATGTACCTGACAGCACTGTCCAAATGCTTCTTGAACTCTGACAGGCTGGTGCTGTCACCACTTCCCTGGGGAGCCTGTTCCAGTGCTCAGTCACCCTCTGGGTAAAGAACTTTTTTCCTGATATCCAACCTAAACCTCCCCTGACACAACTTCAGGCCATTCCTTAGGGCCCTGTCACTGGTAACCACAGAGAAGAGATCAGTGCCTGCCCCTCTGTTTCCCCTCATGAGGAAGTTGCAGACTGCAATGAGGTCTCCCCTCAGTTTCGTCCAGGCTGAAGTGACCTCAGCCACTCCTCATACGGCTTTCCCTTCAGACCCGTCACCATGCTCGTGGGCCTTCTTTGGACACTCTCTAATAGTTCAATATCTTTTTTTTATTGTGACACCCAAAACTGCCCCCAGCTCTCGAGGTGAGCCCCAGTACAGAGCAGAGTGGAACAATCCCCTCCCTTGCCTGGCTGGTGATGCTGTGCCTGATGCCCCCCAGGACAGGGTTGGCCCCCCTGGCTGCCAGGGCACTGCTGGCTCATGTTCAGCTTGCCATCAACCAGGACCCCCAGGTCCTTTTCTGCAGCACTGCTTTCCAGCAGTGAAAAATTTCCATTGTGGAAAACATGGAGGATCATGACAGACTATCAAGGAAATTCTATTTGCATGAATAATACCTTTATTCTTTGTTCAATGGAACAAGAGGAAATTATGCCAAGACCAATATACAAATACAATTTAGAAAAATGTCTAACAATCAAGTTCTTCCTTTTCACTAGAGTTCACTACAGCCTACCACCACCACTCCTCTTCCCATCTAGGGTACAAGCATTACAGTCAAAGGCTCTTTTCCCAGGGAAAAAAAACCCCTTTTCTGTAGGACGGCTGCAAAATGGACATATTGTCCATGCTAACGTGGCTTGGGTTTCTCTCTTTTTTACAATCTAGTGATCACTTTTGCTAAAGTCCAAGCCCAGCTTTCTAGCTTTCACATCTATCAAGGAAACTAAAAACTCTGGTAGTCACTTTGTGTTGTTAGAAATTATCTCTGGTCCACTGATTTTTCCTATTCTTCCTCATTTCCTGTACAAGATAATCGGTGTGCAAAACCCTACAGCATTCTCTTACACAAAACATTCAAGTCTGTTCAAACTAGAAGATGACATGCCTATTTTCAGATTTATATCACTTTCAGACTCAAGTGAAATCACACATTCAAATAAAAATCACTGCAAAATTGGAGACAGGGCTTAATTGAAACTTGGGAGCATGCACATATCCCTTCTGCAAGCTGCCTGAGGCCTTTTTTTTCACACTGTATCCCATCAGATGCTTAAGCTTGCAGTCTGTTTGCACACCCATTAAAGTTTTATTTTTGCCTGGTAATGATGTCCCCACATACACAGGCTCCAAAAGTATGTTCAAGGTTATAAAAAGATCCTTCTGCTTTCAGTGAAAGAATATACATAAAAAGCACACACAAAGTGGCAGAAGAATGAGAAAAATATACTCCAGCACCACAAAAGTTGATTATTATTAAGCATTGGTAATCACATCCATTTCAAACGGGGCCTCAAGAAGTGATCAAAGCCACAGTGTATGGAAGGACCGCAAGCACGGATGAGAGAGCAGTCTTCTACCCTGACGTGCTGGGTGTCTGTGTCCAAAGACATGGCAGTGTACTAGATATAACCAAGTCCAAAAGGCAAAACAGTGAAACTAAACTGAACATAACAAGCTTAAACCACAGAAGACCAGCTGCTTCCAACTGCTACATGCCCAAAACCAAATCAACTTTGGGCCTCTGCCTGTTCTTAAAAATTTAACCTGCATTTTCCACTTCTTCAGCCGGCAGACACTAAGTGTTAACTACTGCACAGCTATGAGGGTTTAGCACGTGGGATCCTCTGAGCTGACATGGTCATTGTTCCTTTTTAGCTGATTTTCTTTGCCAGGACCTACTGCCAACCTGCCAGAAGCTGGCTGTTTCATCCCTGCTACACAGCCAGTTGCCAAACAGCTGCTATGGCAAACAGGGTTCCAAACTCTGCTGCCAGCGAGTTAACTATTCAAGTATTTTTAAAATGTGGGAGGGGTGATTTAAAACTATGCATAATGCAGAACCACAGACACTTGTGTTTGCACTGGAATTATCATGCTTCCGAGACGCTTGAAGGAACGTTAGGTCAGTAGCTGTAACAAGTCATGTCATTTGCTTTGCTGATTTTAATTCTCATGCAGTGATAGATAATCCTTGTCAGATGGCTTAGTAGCTACTTTCCATCTTGTACTTTGGTAAATTGCAATGTAATTCTCAATCCACATTAATTCTATACCACAGTTAATGACAAATGAGTTAATCATGATGAAATCTTTACAGAGGTTCCTCTGGGTTACCTACTTAAGCTACTGTCAGCATTACACAGTCATCACACTCAAATTAAAGGATCATTATGGCATATATTGAATATTTGGCTTCACAGCAGGTAAATTCTGTTCAAAATATCTAGGATGCTGAGAAACAGTCTCCTTGATCCCACTCCCCAAAACAGTACCAGCAGGAGAAAACCCAAAGGTATTACCATATTAAAATATTCCTAGAATGGCCTGCTGTATATTTACTTCTAGAGTACTCTTGAGACTGCTTCCTATTTCACATCAGTGCCCAGTAATAATATGATCACTTGGTACCCCGTAATCATATCACTCTTTCACTGCCACTCTTACAAATCCCCAATTCCCTGATGCAAAAGACATTACAGCCTGTACTGCAACAGCCCCAAAAGAAAAGACTACAAGTTGTTTCTTTTCACTATCATCACCACCAAACCTATCCTGACACACCGAGTAACTGGATGCTGCAGGAAACACAAAGTCTGTTGTTTCTTCTGCCAAGTGTCCTCTGCAAGGTGCTGTTAACTGGAGATGATCTGAAAACTTTCCATAACACCTGCTAAATAGTGTCCTTAAGTGCAATTCCTAGGAGGCAGGTTACATATACAAATGACTGCCCACAAGGGCCCCCGGGAAACACTCCTTACAGCAGCACAGAAACAAACACTGAAACCCTCAATTCCTGGGGAAAAGTTCTCCAATTAGTCTCAGTCCTCAGGGGACCACAGTATAATGTAACTGTATGCTTCAATTCACTTCTCTGTATACTTCTAACTTCACCTACTCTAGAATTGTACAAAGAAAAAGGTAGGGTGTAATGTCAAGACTTGGCTTTCTGTTCAGCTGGACAGCAGAAACTATGACAGTGGTACAAATCAGTGGAGGGAAGAACTGGGATCCTACTCATACCTAACCAATTCTGAATTCCACACAAGAAATATCCAGATGCATGTAAAAGTAAATTAAGGCCTCTCAGGGCTCATCCTTTTTATGACTCTCATTCAAATGCTTTGTATCTGACTATGTATGGATGCCAGGGGCTTTAGCTCCCTGCAACACTAGCAGCTGCCTTGGCACCTGCTCCAGCATCACTGCTCTCCACCCTTCCCCAGAAGCCAACCTTGCTCCACTCCAGCCCCTCTTCCAGGTCTCACTCCTGTAGCTGGTGCCCAGCATCCCTGGTACTCCCTGCATCCACTGGGCAGCCTGGTGCCCACCTCCCTTCCCTTGCCTGGTGTGGCACCATCTCCTGCACTCCTCATGACTGACTGCCACTCCTAAGGGTCTGAAAGCTTATCCTGGAAACGAAGAAGAAAAATACCCACAGTGCTTCAAAGTCTAGGAATATCATTTAACCCTACTAAATCTTCCTGCATCACAGTCAGCGAACAGCAACAGTGAAGGGTAAGAGCAGAAGAGTAGAAAAGGTGAGGAACAAAAACAAAAATCAGTGCTCTGTTTTTGTCTCACTTTGCCATACCCTCCAAATAAACAAAACTTTCTCCTGATAAGATCAAATATGAAAAGGATGCCATACTCAGTTAACAGCTTATGATTCAGGTGTTGCAGAAGTACTGGGTAGGAAGGAAACACATCAGCTAAGCAAGCAAGGTGAGTGATTTCTCCTTAAACACAACTTCAGCAACAAGGCACGACTCTAGTCTGAATGGAGCTGTTTGAGAATGGCACGCTTCAATACTTCTCCCTTATCTAACAAATGCTCATGCATTTAAACATATCTTATACACTTGTATGTTTTGTGGATTTTTTATTATTTTGAGTTTGTTTGTTTCTTTTTCAGACAATGTTGAAGCACTGGTATGAGCCTACTATGAACTTTACAGCACTCTGAAAGAAATATTGGATTAGAAGTGACCTGCTTACTGTGTTCTGGGTGAGTAGATTTAAACAGAACACAAACATTCCCATTGGAAACTACTTTCCTGGCTTAGCTTGAAAGAGTCCAGTGCCTGAATCTTTAAAAAAAAAAAAAAGATAGGCCAAAGTCAAGAGTTCTCAAAAGAAAAGAGAATTAAAAAATAAAACAAAACAAAGATACCCAGCATGACCCACAAACTGCCCCAGTGACAGCTTTACAGCATTCTACAATCACACTGTGACATACAGTTCTAACACTTTTCATTAACAAGAAGATACTATTTTTTTTGTTCAATTGTGTCAAAAGAAGAAGAGAAAGAAGTTTTGGCTTTGAAAACACTGCTGTGAGTTCCAAACTGAGCTGTAGCACAAAGAACACTGCTAACACAATTATACCTGCATTAGAAGTCCATTAGGAAAAAAAAAAAA
>VZTJ01006434.1:814156-827429 GCA_013397795.1 Orthonyx spaldingii | reverse complement strand
AAAAAAAAGGACCAGGAGATGAACTGACTCTTTAAGGTGACTGAAATACACACATACTCACATTTCCTTTGAGAAGTGCCATCACAGAAAGAGGAGGCAATAGAACAGGGGTAAGAGTGCCTTGATTTAGAAAAAAAAAACCAACAAAAACCTAAATCCTTTCCCTCATTAAAAATATTCCTGCAGAAACAGCCTTACTTCAAAGCTCTTCTGTTTACACAGCCATAAAACTTACATGTACTGTATTACTGGTTCACAGTTCTACAACTACCAAAAATATTCTTTTATGAGCTTAAAAATCCAGTTGCATACAAAAGTACTCATCTAGATGTGACTTTGTTAAATAATGACTGAGTGAACATCATAAGCCAAAGTAACAAAACAAGCTTTTCAGCTTGCTATCTAAAACAAAGAAAATGGAGGAAAGTGTTTGCCAAAGATGTGACAAATGGCCTTTTTCTCGGCTCTTTTTCTAGAACTATTATTAACACAGAAAGCAAACACAGAAGTATTATTAACACAGAAAGCCTTAAAATATGCCAAACCACATCCATATAAGATAACTTTGCATTGTGTGGCACTTTTAAGACAAAATTCCAGCATAAGGCTGTCAAAATAATAGCTCCAAAGGGCCCATTTACATTTTCCTAGTAGCTAATGAATTACCATGGAAAATGGCAGCAGGCAAGCTTATGGGAAGCATCTTTAAATCTGTTCTTCCTCTTTCAAAACTATGAGCCCAAGTGCTTCACTCAGTAGTGAAACGCTCCCTGTTGGCTTCTAACAAAGACTGAAAGAATCCTAGTGTACCTTTGGAAAAAATTCAGCAAAGTGGTATTCATTTGTCACACACAAAGGGAAAATGAAAGGAAAAAAGGGCAGAAAAATACACCTGGACAGTTTAACCTGCATTTTATGATGTCTACTATAAGTGCTTAAAAGAAAACGACATGCAACAGGAAAGAGTATTTACTATAATTTTTTACGTGCCAGTAGTTACTCTGAGACAGCAAACCTGACAGAATTGAACTTCATGCAATGCCTGGATTAGAGTTGACTTGTACTCAAAAGCCTCTGTACAAGACAATAACATATCCTAATTAGCTTCAATGAAAGCCTCTTTAAAGGCACAGGTCTTCCTAGCCCTCTTGTGACCTCTGAGCAAACAGAGTAGAATAGGAATACTGGAAACAAATTCATTACATGACAAATTGCTTACTTTCTATCCAAATAGTATAAACTAGCTTTGTCTTAATAGGGAAAATAGAAATTGACCTTGCATGGTAGGAAAATGGGGTATAAAGACTGCTTTTTGGATGCTGACACAAGCTCTGGGTCTCAAGTTTACTTACTTCAGGACATTTTGATAAAATGATTGCAAAACGCTAATAGTGAAACCTAAATATCATTAAACTGATGAAGCACAGTTGATTAAACATTTAGCTAGCCAGAATAACTTGGGAGACATGAATGTGGGTGACAGAGAAAAGCTTATGTAAAGTTGATGACCTGGGATATAACCTTGCCCTATTACTAAGGAAACAGTATAGCACTTTCATAGGGAAACTAAAAAGAAATTTGGAGGGAGCGACTTAAAAATCCTCCTTCCTGAGAGTTTCCACTGTGATTTAACAGTACACAGTGTAACTCACTCCTCACCCTCCTCCCTCCCTCCTTCCCTCCCTCCCCCCACATTAGTTTCTATTGTTCAATCATCCAAAACTCCCAAGAAAAACTTTCTCACAACAGCTCCGGAGAAAGAACCCAACGAATGAACAAGGGTCTTACTGTCTGTGCTTCTCTTCCACAGTTACCATTGACCTTTCCTTTCTTAAGCATAGGCAATGGACAAGATTCAAGTATTAAGGAATGATTAAATTATTGAAGCAAATAGACTGTGTCAAAACCGCAGAATATAGAAGCATGTTACAGCACTTAGGTCTGGGCAAGCACCTCTGCCATGTCTTTACTATGCAATGGGATAAAACCTGAGAGTACAGTAATCCTTGCCCTGAGGAATAAACTCAAGTCCATTGCCTGCATGGGAATGACAGCATATTGGGCCAGGTCACTGAACTAAAAAATTAAGAGAGCAGGACTGTGGGAATGTTACAACACAAGAGTATTCATTTAAGCACAATATCAACAGCTTGACAAGCCATGTCTCATTCAACCTTCGTTCCTTTCCACCAAATCTTTCCTCACAGTCAAAGTGTTTGTGAAGACAGCTATATCCAAAGGTATGCAGGAGCACCCAGGTGAGACAAAAATGGAGAGTACTGACACAAAAAGATGACTTAATGTCATCTCACTGCTGCTGCTTCAGTCCCAGTTTTGCAATTACAGATGGCATCGTTTTGATTATATGGTCACAACACTTGGGATTCCAAGACAGAGACATCTTTTATTTTTTCCCTTTTCTGTTTTTCACCAAAAAAAGTCAAGTTTCGAGGGACTACAGCATCAATTTCTAATGGTACAGGCATCTTTCTTTTCAGCTGTCAAAAAAAAAAGGTAATCTGCTGAGAACTTGTGCTTCACTGCTTCCATTCTGTTATTTAACAATGATACATAAGGATCAACATTTGACTCCACAGTCTGACTGAGACCCTTATTATTGTCATGCTGTTTTTCACTGATCAATTCCACTGCAAAAGAATCCAAAGTGACACAAGTATACCTGAGGTCCAAAATGATTCATGTCTCATCTTCAGCCACATTTCAGTGGACAGTAATTTAAGCAGTTTACATATATGACATACATTTTCCTCTCCACTGATGATTTTATAGAAAACTGCGTTGTTTCCAGTCTGATATTGGCCTTACACCCAAAAAACCATGTACTTCTGAAGGAAGGATTATACACCTAAAATTTTGAGCAAAGGACTTCTCTCAAATCCAGCAGAAAAAGTAAGTTTGGATATTTTTGCACTCCTATACATCTGAATGCATCCTCTTAGATCAGTTCTTCTGGACAATATCTTAGAAATTGCCACCTTGATTCTTCTAAAGGAGATCCGATCTGTTTGAAAGTTCCCCTTTAAATTAAGTTCAGGATTGGGAGTGCATTTTCCATCATCATCTAAATTTTTAACTCTATTGATTGCAGATCCTGTTTTTCCTGAGACTAAACTGGCCATCTTTGTTTTATTCATCAGGACTCATTCCCAGAAGCCTGCTTTAGCCAGCACCTGAATTACAGACTATCAGCAATGTGTAGCACAAGCATAACAGAGTTCCAACTAGTCCAGATACCCCTTTAATTCCCTAATTCCTTCACAATGCTACAAACCTCTGCATGACTTCAGACAAGTCATTTCACTGTACCTTAGTCATCTTCCACAAAATTGAAATACTTACACAAGTCTTCTACACATGAGTTACACATGCAGCAGATGCTCAGAGTTAAGTGCTCTGAGGTAGACTTGCAGGGATTATTTTAATAATGTTTCTGAGAAAATTCTATTGAAGAATAACTTCAGTGGATAATTTTCATCAAAAATTTGTGTTCTGAACAACCCACACAAGACAGAGTATGCTCTAACAAATGAGAAGAATCATTATCCCCCACCCCCTCATAATTGTCTTTACTTCTTTTGGGGAAACACAGGTTTCCCCAAAACACTGTCACTGTACTGAGCTATTTAGCCTATTTAGCTCCAGCTGGGCCCATCAGTCTAAGAAAAAGCAAAAACATTGCAGGCACTCATTCTTCACCCGATACTCACCTAGTCTCCAGCTATTCCCAAAGCATTTCCTGAACCTTATACGATCTCTCCACTGAGCAGAGATTCCTCCTCAGAGCACTTGATCAGCCTCCCTTTAAAGTCATGCAATGCAAAGGTGAGAGGGCTATTCTCCTCTTGCCTCCTCCTCCCCCCCAAAAAAGTGATTTCAAACACATTGTGCTAACACATCCCACCTCAGCAAACTGTTTTGAGTTCTTCCACTTAATTGCCAGTATCTTTACACTCCTGACCATAGTGCTCTAGAGAGAAAAATAAATCCCCAAGTATCCATTACTGGGCCCAAAATGCCAAAACCTCCTGACCAAGAGAATAACACCATAGTTAAAACCATGGTAAGCCATTAGAAACACTTCAGTACTACTAAGACAGAAAACTTGGCATAGTATTAAAGTACAATGAACAAAGCAGCAGAAAACACTCCCACAGCATTAAACACTGGGAACAAAAGCATATAGACAAATGATGGATTGCTTGTGAAGCAGATTGCAATATTGTTTACAATTACAATCTCACACCATCCTTCAAATGTTCTTCCTAACACTGCTGGCTGCTTGGCACTGTGTTTATAGCAAACTTTCTTGAAGGTCAGACTGTACCAGAAAACTCTGTCAGTATTAACGGAAGTTTGCATATTTTTTAAGCACCTCACATCTCACACCACTGATCTATCAGAAGGAAGTACTGATTAAGAAGAATCCTCCACAGGATTTTTCTACTTATAATGATGCTTTTGTGACATAGATTCAAACTCAGTTAATCTAACGTAAATGGCATCTGCTTGATTCAGCAGGATCTCAGTGCAGGCATGATTGCATGGTTAACTTTTCAACCTTTTTTAAAAATCATTAGGTACAGAGCACAAATGTACCAAAAATCAGCAAGCTTTTTCAAAATTAAAATTCTTCCTGAAATTCAAAAAGTCTTAAAGGCATTTCCATAGAATATTGTCATTTTTATATTGTCAGTTTGATATATAAGTTCTTTCTAGTGTGAAAACAACTCACAAATATGCTGTCTAAGCCATCATATTGCATCTTGAGCTCTTCCTTGTAACCAAGACTCAAGGAAAATGTGTAAGCCTGATTTATATGTCATGAATTAACTAAGTTAATGCCAATAGAAGGAAAAAGAAATCATTTTATTTAGTCAAAGAGAATTCAGGAAGCAAAAGCAATGAAAGGTTTTATAAAGTATAATAATGCATAAAAAATTCTATTAAAGCTAATCAATTAAGAACTTTTTAACATGTCAGCTAAGATGAAGAATCTTGGGCATCCAAAAATCTGTAAAATTATCCTCTGGGGGAGTTGCATACAACGTGTAGCAGTTATGGCTGATTAGCTCATGAGTTGAAGGTAGTAAAAAAAGTTCTTTTGATTAAAAAAAAACCAAAACCATTTTGGAGTTACAGAAAGGCCTCTGGACCACAAGTCCTTTTAAAATTAATAAGCATCTAAATTAATTAAAGGAGGACATACAGAAGTAAAATGAAGAAACAGAAAAAATATACATGGTTTATAACACAATATTGCAGGAGAATCATAACAGGAATGAATGAAAAAAAAATGTTGGGGTTTGGTTTTCTTAAAATTTACAATACCGTGCATTTTTTTTTCTTTTTTTGAAAAGCCTGAATGTCTTTTCCTGGTGTATCCCTACTGCAGCATTCCATTTGAGTTGCTTTGTATCTTTCTGGCCTTACCAAGACTCAATTCTCCATTACTTCAGTGTCATATGATAACAGCCCATTGCTGTTGTGCAACCTTGAGAGAAGTACTAGCACAAGAGAATAACATAAATGACACATGTATCACCTTGTGCAATATCTTTTGGAACAGGCTTTATTATAATTTCAAATTATGTCTTCAAACTATTTTTTGCCTCCACTACTCCATTTTGGCAGCCAGTTTGGAAGTCAGAGTAGCTCTAGGAATACTTACTTACATGGTCAGAAATGGAGCCACTCAGAAATTTTCTGGCAAAACAAGAGTCACACTAGATAGAGCCATCAGTGGAACCTAACCTGATTAGTGAACCACCTTGGATTTAGCTTTCAAAGAACTGAAATGAAATCTTGCCTGACTTCCCAGCAGGTGGCTGGAATCCTCTAGTACCAACATGTCCAAAGTTGGAGCAGCTAGCCATGAGGGGAGGGCACTTAGGACATCCCCATTACTTAACCTGCACCAGTGCCAGAGATCCTGAAATTCTAATTGTCTTGACTGCAGGTGTCCAGAGGTCTGACAACTCTGAGAGTTTCTCACACCACAAAAAATCTGGTCTGGCTGCACAGCCTGAGCCACTTGAGGCTCCATTAGCCAGGCCAAGCAGTTTCACACATGCTGATGATGTTCTTAGTATTAAATGTTGCAACAGATCAGGCCTGGCAAGCAGGATAGTACTGGAAAGGCAATATCCTCCTTTGCCTCATTTACCTTCTTTACTGGATCTACATGGCAAAGTGCTATCATTGAGGCAGGCTACTGGGGTCTGTTCTGACCCATGATGGTAACTGATACCTCTGTCCTTGTCTGAACCCACTAGATTTATCATATTTTCTCCATTTCCTGTTGAAAAAGGCAAGAGAGAGAACAACTGGGTGGACATCCAACAGGCAAACAAGGTCAACTCACCCCATCTTCAGTGTGTTTTTTCCCAGAAATCTATTTTTAAGAAGTGAGGGAGATATTAAAGAATCACAATTTCAAGAAAGACCTACAGTGTGACTGAAATGATTCTTTTCTCCTCCTTCACAGCTAAATTTTACCAATTTCAATACTCTTTTGATGAAAAATGGTAACTTTATAGTTAAATATTTAACAGTCGTAGTAGTAGAAATAGTACTACTGCTTACATTTACTAACAATAATTAACTACTTATATTTACAGAATAAAGACATTCTAATAAGTAAAAAGTATTGACTGAAAGTTATTTACCAGGACCAACAATACAACAGAATAGTTTTTTGCTATCAAAATTGTCTTAGCTAATTTTTTATAACATAAAATATAATTTTCTTTTGAAGAATCCACAAGGTGGCCACAGTTGCCTAGGAAACCCAATTTCTAAAGCATACATTAAAAAAACCCAAAGATCTAACACATGAAGTACCTAACATGAATTACACACCCAATACAATACTCATTCATTTTGAAATAGACCCACAGGAGAATATCAGATCCAAGAGTACCAAATGTTCCTCTAAGTCTAGTCTTGCATCTGGGCAGATTCAGATATCCAAACAGGTTCAAGAGCCATAACTCATTTTGGTTCATAGAGTAGTTGGGTCCAGCTTCTGGCATCCACTGACTGAGAAGCTAAAAGACCTTGAAGACCATGTGGGCATAATCACAGTATTGAAGCTTTATTCATGCATGTTCAGGCTCTTACACTTCAGTTTTATGCTAATATTTCAGCTTAATATTCTGGACTTACACTTAAGTCACTTTGCTTATATTGTGGGTTTTCTAAATTATTTTTGTGCACATCTTGTATACTGTATGCAGTCTGGATTACTTCAACCACACAAACATAACTACAGAATATTAAAGAAAGGTACATATAGTCCAAGCACAATGCAACTCCAATACTGAGATAGAGTAAAACAGAGTAAGATGTTTACTTTGAAAAAGACACTGTGAATATTGAAATACCAGTAAATAGTACTGTGCAAGCTTCCACTGCTGCTTTCCCAGATTTAAGGGGTGGCTTCTTTCACAGATCTTCACTGTTATACCCTTTGTAAACGTAACTGCAGGGCTTGCTGCTTCTCACACAAGACTGTCAAACTGAGGTTATTTTATTAAGATTTTGAAGAAAACGTTACAATCTTGTCTAGACCACCTTGACAGAATTCAGCAAACAACTGGCCATGTGCCTGCCAGCTGGCATTTTGGCAGTGAGCAGTGGTTGGTGTAGCTGACAAAGCCATATTCCAAACTGTATGAACTGCAGGAATCCATGCAGTTATTTTCCTGTTCTGCAGGAAAAAATACACCTCCATGATAAATGAGCAAACAGATTCTATGCAGGTGAAAGGCAAAAAGAGGAATTAAGGCAGAGAGCTTCAGTGAAGTGGACAGCAGGTCCATCAGGCTGGGAGCAGGCAGAGCTGCCCGCTGCCATCTGCTTTCACTGATGGGAACACCAGCGGGGATGCTGCCATCTGTGTGCAGCCTGTGCAAACCAGGTCAGGGGAGAACACGACCTGGAGTTCGCGGCTGTCCAGCTTCCAGCGCTTCCTTTGGCCACCAGCTTGACCCCAGCCTTGGAAAGCTGGTTTTGTGGTAAAGTTCATTTAGCATAAAGGAATAAAGTCAGATGCAAAATGCCTCTGCAAGCTGTATGACAGCAGTCTTGGTCAACTCCTTTTCCCCACAACCTCATAAACATCGATCTTGTCTTAATCTTCCACACAGGACACTAGGATCTCTTCCATCTCCCAGCAGAGACGCATGCATAGCGATGATATGGCAATATAATTGTAAGAAGACTTTGATGAAAAATGCTCATGCTAATACTGAAATGATTAACTTCCCCTCAGTTACACTTACCTAGTTATTACTAAAAACAGCAGCTTGTTAGGTTTACATATCTCTCCTTTTCCCAGTTTCCTATGAGAATGGCAGTCACAGAGCACTGTGATGTACTAACTACACCCTGTGGTTTGGCATGGAGACTTCAAAGTTCAAAAGTAGCCTTTTCTTAAGTGGTAATCTGGTTTAGTTGTCTGCTCTTTCTTTGCATCTCTCAGCATGCTTTCAGTTTTGTTCTTACATAATTCAAGCTTTTTGTCTCGCACTTCCTTCTATGTTAAGCAAGTTAAGCATAAAACAATGCAGATATGGAAAGAAGCAGAATTTTAAAACTGTCCAGTTCAAATCAGGAATGAGGATTTTGTTTGTCTACAACAATCTAGTAATAATTTATTGGTGAATAAAAGACATGGGAAAGTTAGAAAACAATAGTATTATAAGAACCTTCATCAAAACAAGCAAAGAGACCCTTATGCACCATTAGTCTTTCTGTAATGAGATAGCAATGCATTCAGTGAATAGTGTCATCACCAAAATTAGCTCTGTTTGTGCTTGGTTTAAAGCAGGTGGATAAAGTTATAACCTCACTGTTCAGTGGGCACTATAGATCTTATTCTTTTATTATATATGGAACCCAGGTAGATGGCTAATATCTTGAAACATGTCCCAAAGGAGAGAGCAAAATAAAATTGTGAGGGATAGAATTGCAGTTCTATGTCCCACAAGTAAAATTCTTATTTAGTTTTTTCAAAATATATTTATTGTCTTTCATAAAAACTCGGAAGTAAAACCCAGACCTCAGTAGACTCATATGATCACATTGGGAAAATATGCAGATATTGTATGCAACAGTAATGTCATAACAAAACTTAGGCTGAGTGTGGAAAAAGAATATAGAAAGGAGGCAGCAATAAGGAAATTGCCTTAGTGATACAAAGAAAACATCACCAGTCTCAACAGCCTGCACCTTTTTAAGTCAGTGAAGGGGAGGTAAGGTTGGCTCTTGACTGTACTCCACGTTTTATGCTGTACAGGAGACCCCAAACATGGATTAGGAAAGATGATTCCTAGTTTGTGATGGCTTTCAGATCTCTGGGTACTTCACATCACCCCATGACTTCAATTTCCCATACAGATATGCTTTGATGGCATCAGATTTCAAATTTGTTGAACCAAGTTATGTAATACAGTGGGTACACACAGCTATCATCTTCATCCTAAAGACTCAATAATCTCTTGGATGGACTCAGTCCAAACCAAGAAGCAACCTGAACATAAATATCCTAGGATGGTTGCAGAAGTCTCTGCGAACCAAGAGGGTGGGTGCTGGTCTAGGACATTTGTAAAAGTCTGTTTTAACAAAGGCATATACTTCGGCCATGTGTACTTGGTCACATTTCTGGGAATATTTCTTCCACGTGAAGAATGTGAATTCATTCATATGCCATGAATTCAAATGCTGCAAATCACTTTTTTCTTACCACCCGTGATATCTGTGTATTGAGTTCCAACCAACTGTCCTCCACTTATGAAATTATTTCAATCAATAGTAAGGCACCAAAAACACTGATTCAACCAGTATCACTTAAAGCAAAGAACCCTTGTATAGAGTTTTGTGTTGCTGAAGTCCGTGTTATCAAATGATGCTAAAAAGCATCCAGGGGAAAACCTATTCTTAAGTAGCTCCACAGCTGAAGGAATTCACAGCTGCTTGTTCTATACTCCCTCCCAGGGAAGGATGTTCATCATTAACCAGAACTTTGTTTAGGTCCTGATACTCTCACGCACACATTTGAAAAGTAGGCATCTCATGGTCAGTAGTGTGAATTGTCATCACAATTCACTGTAGGACAGAGGTAGCTGCCCCTGGTACTTAGTAGAAACAAAACAAAACGAAGACCGACCCCCTAACAAACAAGCAAAAACCATCAAAGGCCCCAAAAAAATAAATTAGTATCTTATAAGCAGTTTCAGAGGGGTGAAGTTTAGCACATGCTGGCATGAACATGTGATCAAAATTATTAAATTACTGTAACTTGATGGCTGTCACCCAGTTAGCTGTATGTGCAAGGTTTTAGCCTTTCACACTGACTTCCAATGCATTTTACTTTGCATTTAGAAAGTCTACAAGCACATACAGTGATTTTGGCTGATGGTACTTTCTGTACTACTGCAATTGAATCACTTCAAACTGCATGCTCACAACTGCTGATAAGTTAACATAAAAACATCTCTCTTTGTCTAACGTGCTCGGGAACAGAAGGATTGATATTATGAGGTAGGTATATAGGCTGCAACCTGTGAATCTAAGGTGAGTGTCTTTAGTGTCTGGAATACAATATGTTTCTAAATCAAAGGACAGTGTTTCATTACAAAAGGCAATGACTATTTTGGCCAAAAGCAGTATCAGTTGCTCGTTGTTTGGTTTTGTGAAACAGTAAGGAGTGTGAGTTAAACTGAAAGATTTCAGGCTGAGGTTCCCTTACAGTACAGTCATGATGCCTGTGAAAGCCTCCCAAATGCCTGTAACGAATGTCAGTCTTCCGTGGCAATTGGGAAGTTCTGAATTTACAAAACCTGTCTCCTCAACCACTGGAAAAGTTTAGCACTACAGGAACTGTCTAGAAGTGGGCTTGGCATCTTCCTGGGCAGTTAAAAGGAAGATCACTATGTCTTACTGTATTCCTTCAGCACCATTTAGTTTCAAGCCTTTTTTTTTTTCCATTCAAACAAATTTATCATAAAACCCTTGTGACCACTGTGAGCAAACATGAAAAAAAAAAAAATCAAAAAAGTTCAGACCACCTAGCACAACACTTTGTCTCTGCCACTGAAAACTGAGGAGCTGTTTAGGCTTCCTGCTTTCCTTTCTCCCATCTACTTCAGCTTATGCCCTAAATAATCCCCTGCATTGGCCATCACAGATCTAAGATTATATTAGACTGTACTAATATAAGATTATAAGAGTCTATTCCTTTAGGTATCTATGGGCCTAGTGCCCATTAATTTGTTGATTTTCTGTTTCTTTGGGTTTTCTTCGTTAATAAAGTTACATTATCTGCATTCACAAGCTCTTATAGGAAAAAAAAAAAGTTCCTTTGACCTGTTTTAAGCCTTTCTCCTCCAAAGTTCAAATACCATACAGCTGCAGTAACAGCCCTATGATCTTAAAACTTCACTCATCTTTTCCTTGGGACTCTAGTCCTTAAAGACAGCTATTTCCCCTTCATCAATTTAGTGGCCCCTCTCTGTTCCTCTACTACCCTTCCTGGGGTGTGGAAACTGGACCTGCACACAACTGCCAAGATTTGGGCACATTAATGTTGTACAGCAGAGCAAAACACAGAGCAGACATTCTCTGTCTTGTTCTCAACACCCTTCCTGATGATGCCAAACATTTTAACAACTTTTTTGACTAGTGCTGCTACAAACAAAGCTGATGATATTAGGGAATTGTTGATGACGACTCCAGGACCTTTAAAAGTGCAGCTGTCAAAATCCTAGTAGAACTCTCCCAGGGTGACATGCATGAGTTCTTGTTTGTAGTAGTCTGTAAGTGGAATTGCAGCCTGTGTTCTCTTTGGCTCTGGTTTTCCTTGCCAGACAAACAAATTCAAATGAAGATGTGATTCCTGACACAGTGATGTTGTCAGGGGAGGTAGCTGCAGTGTCAGCTGCCTTTGTGTCTTGCCTAGAACTAGCACGATACAACATACAGATACTGCAGAAAGGTGAAACAAAGTACTTCAGGACTGGCAGCATCAGGCAGGCAGGTCTTGATGATGCAGGTCTTGATGATGCAGGCTTAACAGTCTATGACAGACCTTTCATTAACTGTCATCAGCTTTCTGCATTTTCCTCTTTGAATTACTGAGCACAGCTCATATATTAACATATCACATTGTATATATCATAATAGTTTTAAAGTTACCGTCTGTAGAGGCTGAGGATATAATGCTATTTCAAATTTCAATATTGTAAAATCTTTTCAGTGTTTTATTTTGAAAATTAAATAACTAAAACTGAAGTTACATTTAAAACTTCTGCCTTCTCACTGTCAGTCAGGTTGACTGAGTATTCACTTTGGATCACTCTAAAATGTCAGTGGCATGGTATTCTCCCTCTTGTACTATTTAGTGTCACCTCCTTGCTTACTGTTACTCCTTTTTCTTCATTAGGGACAGAATCCCAAGACAGCTTAATTCCTTTTACTAGAGTGAAAAGAAAAATCATACTTTTGAAAGGCCACTGTTTATAGTGTTATTATAACTTCTTACAGTCCAATCACTGAATAGGAAATTGAGCCCATTTAAAAAAAATCAGATTCAAGGTGTTCATATAGTATGCATTAACCAAGCATCCAGAACGCTTTTTCCAGAATGGCTGAACTCATAGTAAAGCAAGTCAGATCACCATTACAGCAATTGCCAGAGGATTAGCTATACCCTACCTGAGGCTCATCAAAAAGCACTATGAGTTGGAAAATCCATCCAACAGCTGAGCTGAATTAAGTTGGTCTGCATAAGAAAGTTAAAATGCATCAGCTACAGGAAAAAAGTTGACAACTAGAAGCAGAAGTGAATTGTAAGTTGAAGTGAACAGACCAGAAACCTCTGGGTAGTACAGATGGGTCTTCGGCAGGAGAAACAAGGTTAGGAGAAAGTATTGACTGGTTTTTGCACAGCCATGTGAAAAAGCTGAAGCCCAGAGAAAAAGAGTCTGGGCATGGTGCCATGCCTTCCTGAGCTCTCAGGGCAGCCTGCCAGCCTATACTTCTAAGTCACAACAGATCTCTCCTGACAGCACGTCTGTGAAAGAGGAGTATTATTAATTCTCTCATTTTAAAAAGGCACAATCTTACTCTCCTCAGGGTTAAAGGAAAGGCCGTAGGGAAATATGATTAGGATCTTATATTTTATTCAGTTCTGAATAAAATTTCCTATTTAAACTAGGTCTCCCAGGATGCAAGATCGGGGGGGGGGGGGGGG
>VZTJ01006434.1:732093-814114 GCA_013397795.1 Orthonyx spaldingii | reverse complement strand
GGGGGAGGGGGACAGCATTCATGGGGAGCCTAGGTTTGGTGGAAGAAAGGGAAGATGGAGGAAGAAATCTCCTGAGTGTTTTTCCATTCAATCTTAAGGAGAAAAATTGGCATCAATTTTGATTTGCCTCTTCGGGGAATAAAAATAATTGTGTTCTACTACATTATTTCAGCTTCAAAACTAAAATGCCCACCTTCTTCACCTATGAATACCTATCCTACGACTTTTCAAAATATCAACAGTTTGTGCAGAAAAAATCAACTCAATGCCCTAAGAAAAGAGAAGAAAGAAGGAGAATTAAAAAATGCACATATATAAAGAAAGTTTTACAGAATAAAACAATGTTATTCTCCACTATCAATAATGACAAAAAAGTATCTTGAAAAGGAATTTTATCCATCTCATACCTCCAGAGCAACACAAAGCACTGATAAATATCCCTAGTGGGTACTTGATTTCTGCAGCTGCCCTGTTGTGGTATTGCCAGTTCCTGGGAGAAGCACTTCCTCCCAGATGCACTGATCAACTTACATAGTGGCTGATTCAGCTGTCCCAATTTCTGAACTACATTCTGAATATCTTTCACAATAGTTAGAAGTAACTTCTATGCTTTATCCATCGCTAAAATAATCAGGACCAGAGATTACAGAATCACAGAATTGTGGAAGTTTAGGCTGGAAGGGAACTTTAGAGATCACCCAGAGCAACCACACTGCCATGGGCAGGGATATTTTTAGGTCAGACTGCTCAAAGCCCCATCCAACCTGACTTCAAACAGGTCCAGGGATGAGGCTTCTGCAATTTCCATGGCATCCTGTTCCAGTATCGCACCAACCTCATTGTAAAAAGTGTCCTCTTTCTATCCAATCTAAATTAACCCTCTTTCAGTGTAAAGCCATTCCCCCTTGTCCTCCCTCAGAAAGTCTCATTTTTGTAGGCCCCTTTAGGTCCTGGAAGGCTGCTAGAAGGTCTCCCTGGAGCCTTCTCCAGGCTGAAAAACTATTCTCATAGAAGAGGTGTTCCATCCCTCTGATCATTTCTGTAGTGTCCCTCTAGACTCATTCAAACAAACTCATGCTTGCCTTGTACTGGGAACACCCAAGCTGGATGCAGTTCTCCAGAAGGGATCTCATGAGAGCAGAGCAGAGGGTGAGAATCACCTCCCTCAACCTGCTGCTCACCTCTTTTTATCCAGTCCAGGATACAAATGGTTTTCTGAGCTGCACATTGCCAGTTCATTCTGTGAAGAACACATAGAATTTGGAAAAGTTTATGCCATTTGAAAAACTACAGCAACAATACTTTCCATAAATACTGTACTATGAAGTTATTCTGGGTTCCCACATCTTATTTAGGTGTACAAGGAAGGGACTATACTGCCCAGCTGCAACGGAAAGGACTACAACATACTCAGGATGCTCAAAGCAACCATAACTTCTGTTCCAGCAGTCAAGTGCGTATGTCAATGAACACCTATGGAAATCTCAGTTAGCCTAAGGTTGAACTGCACTGCTAGACACTACAGTTAAACATTCAACTGAATGAAGTTACTGTAAAGTTGGATCTTCCAGAGATTTACAAACTTTATTTGGATAAGATCATGCTTAAGTTTTAAGTTCAGAAGGAACTTCAAAGAGGAAGCAGTCAGAAGTTTCTATGTGAGAGGGAAACAACCCTTTCAATTCTGCTAAATCCCACAAATAAAACTACTTAATTCAAATGAATATAACTACCAACTTACTTATTAGCACATGCCTCTAAGAAATAGATATCTATTCTGTGGTGACAGTAACTTCTCACCAATAACCTACATTAAAAACAATGGCCTATTGAATAGAATACATTTCAGCTGACACAGCTATGTTCACACTCTGGAGTGTTAATATTTGTAAATATTAGGGTCTATTCATGACAACCTGAATCTCCTAGAAAAAAACTATTCACATACAAACACCTAACTTACATGGAAGTCTCCAAGTCCTGTGTGCTTTTTACTAGAGAGAGTGAAAGAATCAGCCAAGCAATAACGTGGAACATGACAGGGTTTTATGAGCAACAGCAACAGCTCACAGTGCTTTAATAACCATACGTCTGCTATAGCCAATAGAAATAGTAAAGCAAAAATGTAATCAGATTGTAATTAAAGCAGTTGAAATTGATACAGGGTTACAGTCAAGAGTCCTGAGTTGGCAAAAGCATGTCCTGCAATTTTTTTAATGCCAAGTAATCCAGGTCACACCTGCCACACCACTGACTAATAACACAGAATACCCTAATGCTGAGTTCAGTGAAGACTCAATAAGGCTGGGAAACCAGGTCAAATACTCACTTCTGCCCTGCTAAAACCCTCTCTGGGACCTTTCCACCTAGACCCTTATGCACTATTGGAAAAGGTATTGTAGCATCTATTCTCACCAGCCTTGACAGAAAACTGTGACTTTCCCCCAGATAACCAGGCACTAAATGTTTATGTAGAAGTGGAAGAAAGTTAAAACTTCAACTTCACTGCTAGCTAGAGGCACAGCAAATGTACAAGAAGATACCCCAAAGGACACAAAATTTGATTCAGTGGTTTTGGTTATTGTAGCACTGAACATGGGGACCCATTTATTTATCTTCTGGGTTTTGATCTATTGGAATCCATCCCCCTACACAGAAGCATAGACTAGGCTGGGTTAGAAGGGACCTTCAAAAGTCAACTAGTCCAACATCCCCTGCAATGAGCAGGGACATTTTTCACCTACATCAGGTTGCTTAGAGCCTCATGCAACCTGACCTTCAGTGCTTCCAGGGATGGGGCATCCACCACCTCGCTGAGCAACCTGGTTCAGGGTTTTACCACTCTTATTGTAAAAAAACCTTTTCCTTATATCTTCCTAATCCAAATCAACTCCTTTGAGTTTAAAACCATTTCCCCTTGTCCTAACAATATGGGCCCTGCTAAAAAATTCATCCACCTCTTTCTTATAAGCCTCCTTTAAGTGCTGAAAGGCTGCTATAAAGTCTCCCTGGAGTCTTGTCTTCATCAGGTTGAACAACCCCAAGTCCTTCAGCCTTTCCTCATAGGAGAGCTGTTCCAGTATGTTTGCAATACATGAAGTTCCCTACCACAGGAATAAAAAATAATCTGGTACATTCAAATTTAAAGAGTAAATATCAAAAATACAGGTACTGAAAGGTCAGCAAACCAGTGCCTCTTTAGGAACTTATGCACTAGAGCCATTATTAAAGCAGCTCAATTCATAAGGTATCAGCAGGTGAACTGATAGACTTCATGTCATCCAGTTCTTAAAAGACAAGGGCAGAAAGTAGGAAAAAAAACCTCCTGTGGATCCTTTTGTCTCAACAAGTAGAGAACCAGGACTGCAGGATTCACCATGGCATATCATGGACTGTAGGAAAAAACAAGTAGTGACACAATTGTAATTCACTCACAAGATCAGGGATTCTATGCTTTGATTCTCTTTTAACTGCCAGGGAAGGAGGCAAACTTGTTGCTATTTCTGCGCTCCTATTTCCACTACCTAACCTACCATATGAGCCACTCTTCTGCTTTATTCATTCTACAGTAGTGCAGTACAAAAAGATAACTATTTAGCTGGAACATCCAACTAATAGATTTAAGTGGTACGTATTGACACAAAGGGTTTTAGAATAGAGTTATATCAATTAATTAAATCTAAAGCTAATGCGATCCCTAAAGAAACAGACAGTAAGGCAAAGCATCTTGTCTGAGATCTTATGAAAATACAGCCTCAACCAAACAGATGCAAGGAAGAATGATAGAGGAAAACAGACATCTCACACAGGCCTGAAGGAAGACCATAGAAACCACCGGCAATTATGCACAAGAGAGTGGTGGATGGCACCTAGGGCTACAATAAATGATTTATCAAATGAACACATTTCAGGAAAACCTGAAACCTACTCAGAAATTGTCAAGGCAACTTTCATGCTCAGGGAGGAGCCATGTATTCCAAAAGGGCTGGAAAGAGTGTGCCACCAACCTCAAAGCAAGTACAAAAGGGATTAATGACTAAGGACGCTCCCAGAATTGCTCAGTAGACACCAGAAAACACGTTCCCCAGTAAAGACAAAAAAAAGCTTCTCAGCCTTCCTCAGAAGCCTTCTAACTTCTGCCCTGCGCCCCTTGCCCACACCAGGCAGCTCTGACCAGACAAGTTACTAGATGGCTCCAAGAAAAAGAAAGGTGGAGACTGGGCCACAGGTACAGTTCTTATTCATGGTCACAGCCGGGTGTCTCATCCTGCACTGAAGTGAATTGCAAAATTGCCTTCCCCTGAGCATCTTCTTGAATCCTAAAAAGCTGCTCTTGAAACTAACACCAAAAAGTTAGCAGAGGTGCTCAAATAAGGTAATTTGTATTAAAATATTCCGAAAGAGCTGAATCTCCATTTAAAAAAAAAAAGAAAGAAGTGAAACCAAAGAACAAGGAAAATTTACCTCAGTAACTAAAGAAGCAGCACGTCAGTATCTCAGTAGAAACTAATCCAAAGGATACTGGCACATGAAAGTACTGGCATTTTTGTAGGACACTGCATCTTAAATGCACAGAAACAATTTACCAAACTGGGAAAAAAGCCACCAAAAAAGATTTAAAAAGTAGAGAAACAAAAGAATTTAGTAAGAGGCCACTGACCCAAAACTGAAGAAATAAAAAAATAAAATAAAATAAAAAAAAAAATCATGTGAGGATGAAAAATAGCAACTGAGGGTAAATACAAAGTTCCAGCACACTGTTATAATTCTAGAGGTCAGTGGGCTGAAATCAAAGGCTGAGACAGTACTCTCTATGAAAAAGAAATCTCATGGTCAGACTCTGGTTTTTCCTCTCTTCTCTGTACATCAAAAAATAAAATCCACTGAAAATACACAGACTGACAGTATAAGAAACAATGACTTGTACATAAGTAAGGGCTTTTAGCAGGTGTGATGTTCCATTATGACACAAAATAAAGTGGTTTTGTTATTACACAAAGCTACATATCCAGTGAGGTTATAATCCTATGAAAGTAATTTGACTTTATACAGCCATATCAGTCAGATGCAGCAGCCGTGAGAGCTGACAGCAAGGGGACACCAGTGCTGCTGAGGGAGCACACGGCACGTGTCACGGTAGGCAGCACTTGAGATGCTACAGGACTGGACACAGGCTCCTGTTAAAATGGACCCTTGTGACCATCTGCTTCAGAGGGCAGAAAGAGGAGGCATCACTAGTTTGATAGAGTTTTTTCCACTCACAGAGGTGGACAGAAAGCTATCTTAGCTTCCATACTCAGGGAAGCTAACCTAAGTGATTTCATTTTATAGGAGATTAAAAAGCTGAAGGTGTAGCAATATGCATTGCTGAGAAAATAAGCCCTTGATCTGGAGGGTTCCTCTGGCCTGCTGAAGAGACACATCTTCCTTTCCTACCCCAAAGACTTGCTTCTTAGCCATGTCTGCCTCGCAGAGAACTTGGGCTTTAAAAAAAGCTTCCAAGGATTCTGCAAGCAATGGCTCAGAGGTTATACATACACTGGGCTCCTTACCAAGCTCTGCTGATAAGGAGACTTTCAGACACTCCTTGAAACAGATGTTCCTTTGCTTTCAAAGTAACAACTAGTCTCTGCAATTTTGGCACCATATGCACCAAAAGTGAGAAAGTCAAAGCAGCAGGTGGAAAACTGAACCTCTTCTGAAAGCACCTTCCCTCACAGAGAACATTTCCACTATTTCAGTTGTGTGCTTGTCCTCATCCAGGCCAGCCTGAATATCAGCATAGCTCAAGGGGAGCTCATCAATGGGCTGGAGCAGAAGCTTCAATACTGACAACTCTGCTTGTGCCAGGTCCCTGCTGGGTATCACCAGGCTGGGCCAGTCTCATATGCGTGCACAGCTCAAATGGTCAGTGACAAATGAAGAAAGACACTTCATATGCAAATGGTGTACAACAAAAACTAGATCCTGGTCTGTATTATTTCCTTTTGCATCTGTTTAACCTTGATCTATCTAGGTTTGATCAATTAGAGATTTTGTTCACATATGGAAATAACACAACTGAACACTCTTGAGATTCAGCTGCTTATCAGCACATGAACTGAGTTTAGAATATTATTTAGTCAGAGCTTAACACTTGCAGGGAAATGGAGGAAATTGTAACTGAAGCACTTTTTCAAGATGTTGTTGTGTCACAGGAGAGTTTTATTCCTATCTTCAAAACTCCAAATCACAAAAGTTTCAGTGTTCAGCCAACACTCACTCTGTTCACTCAACACTCACCTTATCGTTCCATCCCAATGTAAAAAGCATCAGTCAGCAACTTCTTTGCCAATAATTTGGCAAATGTTGTTCTCTAAAAACTGAGTGAAAAGGGTAAATGCAAACAAATACTAGTTTCTGTTCTGTAAATAAACTAAAGTTCTACTTTGAACTAAAGAAACCAAAGCAAGAGCACAGTGGACTTTATGTGACAGAGTAGAACTTCAGACAAACTACAGTCTTCATTTTACTAACTGTACTTGATAAGACCATTTTGGCCTTTTAAAAACTAAATAAAATTTAATGCAGTTTAACTTAGTATTGTTATCATACATATTTTTTTCAGGGAAAAATAAAATAAAGAGGGCTTTGACACAGAGATACACTCACAGGGGGAGATAGAATGAAACAGAAAAGCACATGTAAGATGTCAAGACTGCTTTTAAGATATAAATAAACAGCAAGTTTAGATCAAATAAAAAGTGTATGAACTACAAGCACTGAACCTCATGGAAGCATGCCTCCTGCCAGAAAGTCTAAAAAATATTCTAAAAATAGATTTATGTCTTAGACAAATATCAATTTCTCATATTAATAACTCACATACAAAAAAAAATCCTTCTGTTCCTCTACAGCAGGATCTTTTCCTGCTAATAATTTTCCTCCTAAAATAATTTTTAGAATTATTTGATCATCCAACTGAACTGAGACTAATTATAAAAAATGAAATCCTAATTAAAAACATACCTGATATGTATTCTATTTTCCATAGATAACAAAAATACACTGCTGGTAGCACATTTTAGTAATTGTTTTTTCACAGAATGTTTTAAAATAAATGGAAAAAAATCCAAAAGATTTTCTTCCTAAGGCATTCCAAACACTGGTCACATAAATCACAAAATGGGGCAATGAAGCATGATCAATATTTGTGAAATCCAGTCATAAGCACAGATATCTGTCTTTTGTTATACCAACGTGCTATCCAAAATGCAGTGTTTCTAGGAAATTTCTGTGGATTCTATCACTATACTGCACATTGAGAAATAAAGAACAAGTTTAAGCCTAGTGTATGTAAAAGCATGTTTTCAAATACAACTACAATATTAGCTTCCAGCTGGTAACAAAACTTGTAGTCAAGTTATTTTATCCTACCAAGACTTTATACGACTACGAATTAAATTGATTTATATTACAAAATTATGTATTTTTTATATTTAGCTATATTCATTATTAATGGATTAAATGCCTTATATATGTTGAAACACACACGTAGCATCAGATGAAAAATACACAGGAGTTTATGATGGAAAAAATACCTACAAGATTTCAATGTTTTAAAAAGTAATTATAAAATATTATTTAAAAATGTGAAAAGAAATAGATATTCCTACCAGAAATTTTATCTTGACCAATTTCTCTCCCACATATTCCTGTGTTCCACTGAATCAATTTCACACTTACCTCCCTGTCTGTGCGCTGTGGTTTATTCATTGGTTTGATATTGCCATAGCAACTCTGCAACAGGGAAACATGTTAGCCAAGCAATGCTGCTCACCTCACACTATATGGTGAATTGCTGCCTGGTACATGCAGCATATTTTAATGTATATTGATCTCTGCTTCGTACTATTAGGCTACTGGTTTAACATCACCATTTTAACTCTGCATTTAGCAATCTTTGGTCATGGCCTTCATAGTATTTAATTTGTAGTGGTTTTGATTACTAAATTTAGCTATTTCCTCAGATTTAAAACCAGGATATATTTTGACTACAAGTCGAACTACTGCAGTGGGACACACTTAAGCAACCAGAAAAATAAACAGCCCTACTCCCAACACTAAAATTTAGAGCTTCTCCAGCATTTTAGAGCTTCTTGCATTTTTGCCCCATGTAAGCAAGCATATGCAAATCACAGATAAGACTGTGCTAGCATGGCTGTGCACACATGCTCAGTTTAAGAAGCTTTTCCTTTGCTGCACATGGCCTGGAGGGATTGGGGACCCTCTCGCCCCCACCATGCCTCCCTAGGAACACGCCAACAAACTGGATGATGGCTAGTGAGAGGGATGATGCTTTGTCTCCAGAAGAGATGCAGCACTGGGTGAGCCTGTCAGAAGGCAGGCAGGGATGCTCCAGCAGCTTCTGCTTCCACAACCACCCCACAATCAGTGGGAGCTTGCAGCGTGCTCTGAATCACTAAATGGAGGCAGCATGTCTTCTGCATTTATATAAAATGAAGCTCCAAACAAAACAACATGTGAGAACAAAAGCGGGATCTCTGGTGCAGCAAGCAACAGTCTTTAAAGCTTCAAAGTCTAACGCATCAATACTATGTAAATCAGGGCATCCCCAAACACAGATTTGGATCACAGTGAGGAGACTAGGCAATCATCCAGGGCAATAGTATGAGTGGGAGCTGAAAATGTCTCATTGACTGAGTCTTTATCTTCACAAGCTGGCAACAGCTCCACAACTATGCTTACTCACAGAGGGAACGTACTTCTGTTTGAACTAGGTTGCACCACAGCTTGACCTAAGTGGTTTTTAAGAAAAGCGGTTTATTTACCCTCAGACACTCTTGGACAAGCCCCATAAAACACTGAGATTCTGACCACACTTAACACAAAAAAGTTGCATGGAGACCAGCAATACCTTAGGACTCACATCTCTGAATGCGGTAACGTACCTTTCTGCCTACCTAATAACATCACCACTGTTTTCACATCTTACTGTGCTTAAGCTCCAAAGTTAATTTAGTGGACTTAAGCTAAGAGTAAAACATATCTGTGAGACTGTATAGGCTTCACAGTTGAAATTCAAGCTACTGCCACGTTGGTATAACACACTAAGGTTTGTGATCTGAGATGTACCACAACACATCTGCATGGACTAGCAATCAAGGACTTCAATTTCTTCCCCCAGCAGAATGGAAACCAGCATTTTGGTCTGGGATTTAAGCAGGCTTATTCAAGTAAAAGATGTAGAGCAAAGGGGAAATGAAGAAAGGTATTTTTGAGTAAAAGTTGTTTCAGTTACTGACTATGCTCTCCAACAAACAAGTAAGAGTTATGAAACTGCTGTAAGATGAATTCCATTGTGTCTCAGCACAGTAAAAGCAGCATTACTTCTGCAGAATGAAAAGTCAGCATGCATTACTATTTTCTATTACTTGGCCTTGATTTTTTTCTCAACCAAAAAAAAGTTACTGCAAATTCCAGGAGAGGTAAGTACTATACACCTAGTAGTGATCCTATAATTCGTGTTTCCACTGAAAGGACCAGGAGGACAGCTTGGGGTGTGAGGGGCTGTGAAGTGGGGAGGGAATCAGGTTAAACAGGGAGACGGGAGGAATGGGGGGTACTAAACAGGAAAACAATTAATTCGTATCAACATACTGCTAGGAAATCACACCTTTCACCTTATGGACTATTCTTACACTAGTGTAAAAAGCTAGGTTATTGGTCTGCTCTCCTAACAAAATTTGTGATGCTCTACACTTCCAGGTAATTTGCAATATTAATTCTCTTAATATATTTAGTTCTCTCTTTGACAAATAAGGAGCTCTCAAAAGGTGTTATAAAGAAAAATTTCATTCTGCTTAATGTGAGAGGTTATTTCATCCAAGTACACATTCAATTTATAATGACCTTTGCTGGAACTCTTACAGGTAGTACACTGCAAAGGCATCTAAGTTAAATAAAACATTTGCAATTGGTCTGGTGTCTGCTGTCCCCTTCATTGTTTCAGTAAAGTATTTGAATCTTCGACCCCAGAACTGTTATCTGCTTCCGTCTGAAGGACTTCAAGTAGGGGACAGATGGGAGCTATCTTTGCATACACAGACTACAAACTCATGGCCAAAAACAGGGCACGAATATGTGGAGATACTCAGCTTTGTTCCCACAGGCATGTGTCCCACAGACACATTTTTGAAAACAAGGAATAGTACGGTAGCAGTAGTACAGCTTCCACATGAATAGTTAGCCTTTAAACAATCCCAAAATTATGAATCAGCAAACAAAACCAAATCCTACTCATTAATAACCAAATCTAAAAGTCACTAGCAGCTACTGTAAATCTATATAAAGGAGCAGAAAGAACACTGATAAACACCACCCTCACCTGCCTTTCGCTTCCTAGGTCTCAGCAATGGCACAATCTTCTTCAAAGTGTGTCCTTCCCATGGACTGCAGTTCTTCATGAACTGCTTAAGCATGGATCCCTTTCACAGGGTACAGTCCTTCAGGAAGCCTGCTCCAGGGTGGGCCCCCGATGAGGTCACAGGTCCTGCCAGCAAACCTGCGCCAGTGTGGAATCCTGTCTTCACAGGACAACAGGTCTCACCAGGAGCCTGTTCCACTACAGGCTTCACAGGGGGTCACAGCCTCTGTTGGGAATTCACCTGCTCCAGCATGGAGTCCTCCATAGTCTACAGGTGGATATTTGCTTCAGCATGGACCTCTGTGGGCTGCAGGGGCACAGCTGCCTCACCATTGTCTGTCTGCACCACGGGCTGCAGGGGAACATCAGCTCCAGAGTCTCAAGCACCTCCTGCTCCTCCTTTAACGCTGACCGTGGTGTCTGAAGGGCTGTGTATTCTCACTCTTTTTGCTGTTGTTCCACGGCAGCTTGTTTTTTCCTTTCATCGTCCAAGCTATGTTATCCCAGAGGTGCTACCACCATCGCTGATGGGCTCAACCTGGGCCAGCAGAAGGTCCACAATGGAGCCAGCTGGCATTGGCTCTGTTGGACAAGGGGGAATCTTCTGGAGAAGCTGCCTCTGTAGCCTCCCTGTGTCAAAATCTGGCAGTGCAAACTTAATGCAACTGCTAGAATAAAAGCAACATTTTACTTACCAGACTGTAACTTATTTCAAGTCACAGAACCATCGTACACAGCCACTAAACTGCAACTATGTTTAGTCCTGCTTTTGCTAAGGGCAGATGTCACCTTGGGGGAACTATCATGGGCTCCTCTCCAGACTTGGCATTTCCCACAGCCACAAACCCACAGATGCAGGGGGTGCTTCACAGACCTTAGTGTCAAGGGCTACACGGTCACACTAGAATGGTTTGACAGCTTTGGGCTTCATAAAATGCCAGGAATCATTTTTTTTTTATCTCCATCCTCTGAGCAAGGCCACATCTCAAAAACCATTTTATATCCAGTCATATCTGCCCCATGGGCTGCCAATCAAACTGTTCCGAAGTAAAACAAAAGGTCATATGAAATGATTTTGGCTTCAATTTCAGTTATTTGTTAATTTAGATCAAGTGAGAGGAATGACAAATCTGATTTTGCATAAAGTTTCCAATTCCTACATAAAATTTCTTTAAAATGCACCCATGGGTATCTCTATTCTTCCAACAGAGATGCAGGTCTGTACAAGTGGAATTTTAACTTGCTGAGACTCTCAGGAATTAGTCTGTAAAAACAACAAATATACCCTGAGACTTGTAAAACGCCCTAGATGAAAAGCATTCATAAATTGGCCAGCCTTTTCTTCTTTTTTTTTTTTTTTTTCATTAAATCAGTGGACAGTATCACAACAACAGAAAATCATCTTGATAAAATGGGTGATTTAAACAGACAAAAGGGGTTGTCAGCAAATACACTGATGCCAACATAAGCAATCATCAGGTCACATAAGCTGATGCAAGCAGAAAACAAAGAGACTGCAAGTTAGTCCCTACACAGTAAAACAACTGGTTGTATCTTTATTTGTATTTCGAGATCTTTATTAGAGTTGTTATTTTAGGCTTGACATGTATTGTTATGACATTATATTGGTTTTGATTGATTGCACCTTTCTCTTTTCATTAAGATGAACCTACATTGACAGGAAATGGCATACTGTCTCTAATGGCAAACAGGTATTTATGGTATCATCAAAAATTACCATCACTGCATAATGAGGTCTTGTTTAATATCTCATAATTTGGGTTTTTTTTTTAATACAGTCTGTTAGAGCAAACTGATTTCAGAGGGAAGTAAGAAATAAAAATGCATCTCCTATAATGAAGTCTGTTGTATCACAAGGACTAGGTAAAGCCTTATAGAGACTTTTAATGAGAATTTTTAAAAAGGCTCAATCAAGACAAAAGCTATCAACTCTTACAAGGGTTTTAGCACCTTCATTTTCTTCAGATTAGGAAGGTCCTATACCCATCACATTGTTAGTTTTAATGATTACATTACAACACTTAGCTGGTTTAATACTATTACTACTAACAATAAGCATAAAATAATTATTGCCTGTGTGGGACAGTCAAAATAGTTATGTATCTGTAAAACTTCATTTATATGAGCAAGTTAACAAGTCAGAATCGGAGTGCACACTGCTTATTTTCATATTTCAAATTGTAAGCATATTAATTTTAGAGATTACTCTCTAAAACCATGCTTATCCTTCCTTGCCACATCAGTTCTTTCAAAACTTTTATCTTCATATATTTATTCCCTTACCTGTGCATGCTGACAGTAGAACAGTGCTATTAACAAAACAAATGAAGAAAAGGATGTACTGTTTAACATTTATGTTTGTCAATTCACAACATTAAACAGGCCTTTAAAACAAAAGAGTGCTTTTTCCCAAAAATCAATTAATACTGTATAATTTGTTTATATGATAAATTGAAGTAAAATGAGCCTGAAAAAATATACCTCCTCATATAGTCAAACTTGAACAGGAATAATTAAATGTTTGGCATCTAGTGCTAAATAAACACTAGAAGAGTTACTACTTGCTGTTACAATTATGAAAACGTCTATGAAAAGTAAGAGCCATTAAAACCAAGCCTAATTTTCTTCAGGCATTCAACAAGATAATGAAACAGATAATGTAACAGGATCTCTGGTTTGTATTGTTACTGGTTTTCCCACAGCCTATTATTCCTTGTGTTTCTGTCAGTGACTCTATTTATTAGTGTTGTTTATCAAATATATATTTTTATTTGTTCTTTGATGTAGCAAAGTGGCTACCTTGATTCCAGTAAAATGGTATGAACTCACCCAGTTTTGCTATGGCACAGATAATATAATTTGATTCACCATGCTGAAGCTGCAGGATTTTGATTGCCCCTCATAACATGCTGAGTATGCCCAGCATCTCTTAAACACACCCAGGACTTAAGCAATATCTACAGATGAAATATGCTGAAATCAATTTGCAAAAATCACCACACATCATACCCCATCTGATTTCAACTAATGAATCTGCTTGGAGCACTACTATAGAAAACAAGGAGTTTACTTATGGAATACCTACCCAATACAGGCAAGACTAGAACTTAACTTTATTCCACAAACAAATTCAGCCCAAAAAGAAGATTCTAGTAATACACACTCATTGTTCGGAAATAGCTATACCAACACTGAAAGTAAATATTCTTTGAAGTTGCTTTGAGTGTATCATTACTTGTATTTCATCATAGACACATTATGCCCTTGTAGTGGCAGACAGCTGAAAGACAGGGCAACCAAAGCCAGGCAGAAAATACAGAAGGTGAATAACAGGCAGGGAAGAAATGGTTAAATGCGCACTAGCAGCTGAGCATTTTCAGGGACTGATGAGAGCAATGATATCAGATAAATTCCTGACTCAAAGGTTATTATCCTCTCTGCAGAAGTGAAGCTACAGATCTGTTAATAAAAAGAGAGGCATTGTAAAATATGAAGTTATACTAATTCTCTGTTTTGCTACCTGTTGGAACAAGGTGTCAATAAAGAAGAGACCATTATAATTAGTTTCTACTATTGCACTGTATGAATTCTTTTCTAACAGAGAAAAAAAGAACAAAAGCAATAGGACACTTTTTCACATGCACTGTTTTCGTCACAGTTTGATTTTGACGGTACCTTTGTGACTACTCTACCACACACATGAGCAGTTAAAATCTTACGTAGTTCTTTGCTTAACATATGCAGGGGGTTTGTGTTTGTTTGTTTCTACACAGAACAAAGCCCCCAGCACTAAAATCAGAAAGACTTATCAGGCCTGATTCCTTGCATTCATACAGCTTTTGTCATTTCACTGATTTCAGCCTTCCTTAACTGATACCTATAATATAAATATTATATATAAACATTTAAATACCTAAAATTGATTAGGTAGATTGACTCAAATTCTTCCTGAAGAGCAGCAAAAGAACCAGCGTATTTTGACTGAATTATCAGGCACTGCATAAAAGCATCAAACTACATCAAAGTCACAACACAGGGACTTGCTTGTGACTTGTGCAGTCACTGAGATGTGGGTGTCAACTGGCGTATCTTATTTCCATTACATTAATTAAGGAAGATGTTTTCTGCCATTGTCTCATCTCTATTTTCCATTTAAGAGAAGAGTTTTACTTTTTACTTCTAACCTTGAGAAGGGAATGCCAAGAAAAGAAACAGAATTCACATTGCCATAATTGCACAACTCTCATTTATAGCACAACCTGGATTTAATTAAATTCTTTCATTCTTGTGTATAGTTTCATTTATTCAGAAACTCTAGCCTCTCTGTTAGCTACAGCCCACTCTTTATGGTCTAATCTTACAATAAGAGTAAATCTTTAAAGAAAGCTTCAAAGGCTACACAACCTAACACAAAACCAGATCCTTAATACATGATTATTTACAGGAAAGGTAGTGGAGAAATACCTGTTTTGGAGTCAGTCTCTTAACTTTATGAACCGACAGACTTCTTTAGGAGGCAGAGAAAACGCCACAGAAGTCTTGTATTTCTATCTCTCTTCCTAACAACTTATCACCGATGAAAAAAAAAGCTTTTTTGGGAAACTATACACACAAGCTCTTATAGGCAAAGTGCCTGAGAAGTGCTAGAGCCCTTGAAGTGCTAAATCAAAGCACAGAGTTGGTCATCACAAACTGATTTAACTTTCTAAAACAATTAGCATTTTTTGCTATCAATAAAACTATTTGTTCTTGTGTTTTAAAGACATAGTGCTCCTCTGCACAGAAATACAGCAGAGCTAGTGATTTTCCCTTCTTCACCTCACTTACACAAAATAAAGACTATACATCTTGATTTTGGATCTGGCCTTTATACGGTAACCAAAAGAGATCACATTTGTGCTGCATATTTTGTTTTAATTAGGGACAGATTTTGGGTATGTCTGAAACAAAAAAGCATCTAATTTCACATGACCTGGACCAGCATCACCATAGCTGATATGGTGTACACTTCAATGAAAAAATTTCTCCTGGAATTTGATGAGACAGAAAAGTTCTCTGCAAGATCTGTCCCTCTGACAAACATGGACATTTCTCTGCATGATTATTTTTTTCCATTCCCACCCCACTCCCTTGCAAGTCCTACAGCTATACATAAGACTTTTGAGGCAGCAGGTTACCAAGGCAACTCATCCAGCTTATCATTATCTAGCTCTCATTACTAAAAGATTGATTTTGGACAAATAGTAATCTTGTAACAGGATGAGCTGATGGATCACTTTCTTTAAAGTTGCTAAAGACCAGGGAAGCCTAAGCATATGGTTCTATTTTGGGTGGAATGAGTGGAGGAAATGGCTCCATAAATGTCTTCTCAGTTTCCCCTGCCCACATTGTACCTACACATGGGTTTCTGTTACCTGCATCCTACCTCCCTCAAGATAGTAACTTCACTGTTTCAAAAAAGAAAGGGAAAAATCAAGAACTTACAGACAGTGGCAACAGAACCCTGGGGTACAGTCAAGGTTAAACTCAGATCTCTGAAGACCACAACAAGGTAATTCCTGGTTTTTCAGACCAAACACTGAAACAACAGCAAAATGGCTACGTAGCACAAATCACTAGACTCACACAACCTTATCCTGACAGATCAAATTTCCTTTAGTTATCCAGCATATAAATTCATGCCAACTCAAGAGAGACTCATCCATAGTAGACACTTAGTGAACACCCTGCTGTGGTTCCAGGCTTTAATTTCAGTTGCTTCATACATTATTAGTATTCTTTAACTTCCTGGTTTTCAGGAATTGGTTTTCATTAACTTAATGAAACATAAGGTTTTCATTAACTTAGCTGAAGTGGAGTCTTTCATTCCAGTTTTTGCACCTTTTCTTTACGCATTACATATCTGAACCTTTCTCTTTCCAGAGCACCCAGTACTCAGAAAAGATAATCTGGCCAGGCAAGGGTCTGAAAATCCTCAGGTTACTCAAAAACCTCTGAATTTTGCTCAGTCTGGCCCTAAATACGATAGCACAAAGATCAGGCAGAGACCCTATGGGCAGGCACCACACAGCAGATTCCCATTAGCAACGTGTATAATGTTGTAGTGTACTACAGCCACATGTCAATGCTTCATATTAAGGGACCTGAAGCAGCTGTTCGAGAATACTAAAAAGGCTGAAAATAGAAAGAAGAATACGAATGACCTGTCTACTTGAAGCAGGATAAGTGACGTGCTCTGCTACGTGCTTGACTGCAAGGTACAAAGGGTGGAAGGCACACACACATCAATAGCAAGGAAGAAAGGAAGAAAGGAAGCGTGCAGAAGAAATCCACACCATCAAAGGGACCTCAAGAGAGGAGTAACGGTGCTGCTTGAAGACCTTTCTGCTACCCAGATGCCAAATGGAAGGCTCCAGAAATGAGCAAGGAAACAAGTCACTACCAGCCCGGTCCCATACTGGCTCTGTAAGCCTTCCTAATCTCCATTCACCTATCCTTTCTGGATGCATGAGAACCAAATGCAACACATTTTGCTAACAAGGGTGTCATGAACAATGGATTTTAATACAGAGAAAAACTTTAATTATGAGTAAACACATTATTCCTTGTTCTAAAATATAGCAGCACAGGCAAGCACTGTTAATAGATTTGGCATGGAAAGCACAAACGTGTTTGTAAAAAAGCTGCTGTGGAGTTTGATATGGCTACATTACTGCAAATGCTGTGGAGACAAGGCCAATTTCAAGTTCATCTAGGATTATATAACAATTTTTAAGCTGCATGAAGGTTGTCATATTTAATTGAAAATACCTGCAAGAACTGAACAAAATGGCTTTCAAGAAAAATATGGACAATGGGGAGTTTTCTTAATAAACATTTATCCCCTCGGGCATAAATTAAGTATGTTATATGACCTTTTGGAACAAGACTTGTCTGCAAACCATTCATTAGTAGGTTATTAGGCTGATCAAACAAAAATACTGTGGATATTTTCGTGCATTTTCATTCATTACTCTTCAGCACATCAGCTTATCCTGGTAGTGCTGAAATCAGTAAGAGGTTTAAAGTTGCCTATTATAGGATTACCTCAGGCTAAGAGCATATGAACTTAGCCCTGGTATGAGATTCTGTGTAACTCTTAAAATACAGTAACACCTTCACTGAAAGATCTTTTTGAATGCAGTTAGATGAGAATGCAATGCTGCTCTTGTTTCTGGCAAAAAAATATCATTACGATGCTTCATGAAGAGGAAGCTGGCCAACAGCATAGTGCTTTGAGATCTGAGGGTGATGGAGGAAATTATTATTATTATTCTAAAATAAAAGATCAAGATTCAATAAGAGACCAGTCAGATGCTTAAAAATAGAGTTGAAATGCAAACCTAGAGGAGTCATTAAGCAAAGATGAATGGGGAAGTCAGTTGTTTTTGAGGTTAGAGGTGGGAGGGTTTCCCATGTGGAAAACCTGGTAATAGGTAGATTAGAGAAGCATTATGTCAGGAATTATGAGCTCTCCTACATTGCTGTCTACACCTTGTAAAAGGTGTTGTGAGGAACAATGATGAAATGAGCTGTACATCACCATCATTTCCTAAAAAGGTTACTTAGCACTGAGGGCAGTTCATCACTCCATTGGATTCAGAGACCCATGAAAAAAAAGTTTGATTATAAAGACACAACAGTTTAGTGATACAGGACTACATATTACAGTTCTTATGAGGTTTTGTCCTGCCTACTCCTGCCTGCATTTCTGGCTTTGTATACCTTTGTGTATGCAAGAGCTCTTTTTGCACCTTTCCTTTTCAAAATTTCCTTATGGAAGACATACTTTAAACTAATTTCCCCACAGTTACCCCTCATCCAAAACTTTAGGGCAAGAGCAGCATGTTATAGAACCCAGAAGGTAATTTTTTGAGTGTTAAAAACAAGCATTTTGAAATGGAAAACAAAACATAAACATAACCATTGTATTAGTGGCACCTACTTCAGCACTAATATACACAAGTTCAGGTATGTGAACATATTCAGGAAACAATAAAGAGGATTAGATATTCAAACAATAACTAAGAAAGTTCTTGATAAACCAGGAGAGCAAAAATTTAAAATGTGAATGGAACAGGGTTCCACAGTCAACCTATAAGAGACTGAAGAAATGGACGAAACTTCCAAATTAATATAATTTTTCATGTTCTATGATGTAGCATTCAGAGAACATGCAGGAATTAATTTACTCAAAAACCAACATGCACCTGCAGCAACACTTTCTCTGAACATATGGAGATGCTTAACTAAACAGCAAAAAGAATCTTCTTCAGAAATACTGATGATGAGCTGAGGTACTGATTTTGCAGTGAATTCCCAAAACTTGCAGGTCCAGATTCTCCACGTTTATCCCACACACAGAATCTGGTACATGAACCCAACCAAGGCAAAGTTCACACTTCTGGTACAGGGTCAAAGGCAAGGCAAGGTAAGGCATCTGTATGGGTTCAGCTTCCCTCTGTGAAGGAGTTTGGGGATGAGAGGAGCAAGGCAAGACTGCTTGTCCTGGGGGAAGTTTTACCTAGGGATGGAGACAGTCCCAGATGCACACACAGTCTGACATGGAGCTGATGGCACCTGCAGTGAATGCTGACTCTAAGCCCATTGCTTGTGACACCTGAACAACTTGACACAGGAACCTCCTACAGCAAAAGTGCTAACTCTGAGTCAGAACATCCATTTGAAAGCTAATCCACAGCATTTGCTATCCCATTTCTGCACTAGGCCTGATGCTAACCTTACATCCTTCTTGCTGCTGTTAACAAGTGATAACAAGAAGTTAACAACTTCAGATTTACATTTTTGTAGTTTTTTCACAACAGCATTCTGTTCAAATGATTCTGTTCAAATTCATTTCACAAAAAAAAAACTCTCCATGGAAGAAATGTATTTGTTAATTTTTTCCATGAGATGGTACTCAAAGTATAGTAATAGTTTTATACAAAGCCCAAATGCCAGATTAAGTATAAGGGCAGCGTTTTAGTAACAAATCTCCCAGGTAACACATCACTAATTGCTACAGAGCACAACAAATTGCAAAAGCCAACACCAATCTTTAACATATACAGCCAATAAAAAGGAGCATGGTACAGATCAGACAAATTAGCATCAAGAACAGATGAATCAATATCATGACTTGCAAATGTTAACAGATACAAATCCCTTCTAATATGCTCTGGTCAGTCTCTTATCATCTCCAACTGTTCAAGTCCCTGTTCAGGCACCAAAAAGGACTGTCATGGTTTAACCCCAGCCAGTAACTAAGCAGCCCACAGCTGCTGCTCGCTCCCTCACCGGAGCATTGTGGGGAAGAGTAGAAGTGCAAAATTAGTTTTAAAACTAGCAGTCAAATAATTTTCCAGCATGATGAGGCAATATGCTTTGACTAAAGCCTACTACACATTCCTTGTGTTACTCTGTGTGACACCTTGCTCTGGGACAGCTTTATTTTGGACAGAATCTGCATCCAAGCACTTCACAGCCATAAAGAATACATGCTGCTGCAGCTGCACCCATTTCTTTTTGCCTGCCAGTTGGCCAGGAGACACAGACAAGGCAGCATGTTGTGCTTTAAAGATTTCTTACCCCTTACCAGCCTAGGCACCATAAAACATTTATAGACTATTTTGGGCAGCATTTCATTGCAAATTCCATATGCTTAGCTGAACTATTCAATGCCCAGAATGACAATAAAGAGAAGATTACATTTGAATGCACCATGTAGCAAGTATTCTACCTTTTAGCTGCTATAGCCCATTATCTCCTAAAATAAACAACGCACAGCCAGCTCGCTCCATCAGCTGAGTTCCAGAGTATTAGACACCTCTGTGCAGCCTAAGGGTGCACATGGCTCAAACACCTACTTCAGGGTACAGTCTCATCTCCATTCACAGATATTTGCAAAAGAGAATAGAGCCTGAAGGGTGCAAGTTCTTTAATATGTTGTATAATGCAAAGGGAAAGAAGAAAGGCAGCTACAAATCCTTTCCCCAAGCAAAATGTATGGTCTTGCTTTTAGTTACAGACATAGCCACATGATTACGATGATGCACTTAAAATAAAGAAAGAAAATTCCTATTAGTATTTGAAGCAACTAAATAAAAACAATGTCTGGTCTCCAGAATAATTTAGTGTCTACTGAAGGGAAAGAGTCCTTTATTATGGAAAATTCTTTTAAATAATTTGTCCTTATATGCCATCACAAATTAACAAGGAGACTGAAGTAAGATATGTAACTTCAGGATGTGCAGTAACTCATTTCTTCTGCACCATCATGCATTTGTTCTTGCATATGTAGCCCAGCAAAGCGAGACAACAATGCTGCCTGTAAGTTTAACTCTGCAGGGATAGACAGTGCAGTCTGGCACAGAAGAAGAAAGTGTCAGCTACTGAATGGGTTTAATGTCTCTCTCTTACCTCCCTTGCAAATGAAACTTTCTGCCATATTAAGCTATGGGTAACCAGTCTAGAGGAAAGGATGACCTTTTAGAGGCTACTACAATATTCAGGACCCTAAAGCAGCTCATGGGATCAGCAACCTAATGATAAAGTAGTTCAGATAATCTCAGCTACATCCAGCAATGAGCTCTGGCCAAATGTCAGAGTTTTAGTCTGCTCTGACTAAAACTGGCCGGGCACCAGCCTTGAACAACAGCTCCAGCACAAACAGAGCTTCACACTGTACTCTAAACATTTCTCCCGGCTTTTCCTTTGTGTCACTTGACTGGAAAATTTGCAATCTATGCAATTTTAAAGAGTTTGAGGGTTTTTGCCTAGGATTTAAACATTAAATTGTCCTCTTGAGATCTATTTTATATCACTTCATACATCCTTCTTTTGTTTGCTACTCACAGCTCATAAAGTCTACTAATGTATACTTTAAATACAGAAGAATCACATATTTTTCTTCTTATTTCCCTTCCCGCTTTCTGCCTGTTTAGAGCTGAAAGACAGCACCTTTTGCATTAAATCATGACCAGACCATTAACATTAGGGAACCTTTCCCATTAAAAAGGCAATATATATTGACATGCGAACACTCAACTCCCAAAAGCTTTTTTTCCAACACTTCATTAACATTTTTCACTGCTGAACCATTATACCCTCCCAAAGTATGTCTTCATTGTCCCATTTCCTCAGCATACCACTAATGACACAACAAAGGGAGAGGAGGCAATTGCAGATAAATCAGTCCAACTTCCCATCGGGTTTCCCTTCCCCACTCCTGCCATCTGTGCTGGCTGCCACAGCGCTACATATGCTCGAAGACAATAGCGCGGGGGTCACACTCCACACTCCAGCCACTGGCATCTGCTGCTGTGATTGTCACAGCCCAGTACTTCTGCTGTTTGCCTTCACATGTACATCTGCAGGGACAGCTCCCAGTCACCTGAACTGGGGGCACATGGCTGAGCTCCCAGCGCTACAGATGTTCTTCTCCTCAGGAAAACTGAAGACTCATCCCTTGGTTTGTACCAAGTAATTTACTAAACACAGATTTCAAGACTTGAGAAGCAACATGTTGTATTTTGAATGGCCTGTTTAATCCCAAGAAATTCCCCTGATACAAGATTATCAGATTAAACTTTTTTGCAAAAAAATAGTATTTTTAAAGAAATAAATAAGCTTCAATCATAAGAAAGGTTAAGAATATGTGAACAATTCTTCCTACTAGATTAACATGAGCAAAAGACAGAATCTAATATTGATCTATATTTCTAGATTAGCTTTCTGAAGTGTGCAACCACCTTTTCACAGCTGTGAACACAGCCCTGCAAAAAATTGATCATCACTCACTTTGCAATCCGAACTGCATGAATCATTAATAGCTGACTTGTTAATTAAATACGGTAGCAGAATTCTAGATTAGTCCTGCCTTTATAAGAACACCATTAATAAACCTGTTTTTCAATTTAGGAAACATCATCTTGGCATAGAGTAGCTATTGTAATATTCCTGCCTAAGTACAATATTTCATTCATTGCCTTGACAGGTCACATCACTTAGGCTATCCACAAGGATAAATTCTGTCAGCTTGCAAATGCTATCTCTGTGTCCACAGAGAAGTCCCACATGCACAATGTCTCCTGTAAATCTCACATCAGCATTTTCATAAACCAGTGAGTACACAGAAAAACCCAACAAACAGGGGAACTGCAATAGATTTTTGCATTTATTATTGGGCATCACACAGAATGACTGTTTAGTTGAATAATTTTTCTTCCCATTTTTCATTCCTCAGTCACTTGCAGTGTATGCAAAACAGAAAAATCACTTTTCTCCACATATTCAACAAGGAACCTAAACAAGTTAAGTACACCTCTGTCCTTAATCCTTTTATGTATATTATAGTATGAACATGTGTATTGTACAACATAGTGCCACATCTGTGAGTGTCTCATTTTTGATTTATCAGTAACATTGATACAATCTATCCCTGTTTTCCCTCAATTATGGCATCCATGGCCAACACTTGTTCTTTCAAAAGACAGCTGGCAAATGCTCCTGGTTAAACTACTAGAGAAGCCCTTACCAAGTTCCCTAAAGAATCCTGAAAAAGTGATTCTTTCTTGAAAGTTTCTGCAAAACATCTCATGCAATCAAATTCACTAAGACTTATTTGCTAGATATACATGTACATATTTTATATAAACATATATACATTCACAAACAGAAGCATCCTTCAAAATCTAAAAATATTTATTTAGGGACTGCCAGACTGAACACATAATGATTAAATGACTAGCACTTTGAAATGCTGAGGTAGCAATACTGCTAAAATACCTGCTGAGATTCAACTCTGGCTTCATTAAGCAGATAAAGTCATCACTGTGGAAGTGCAAGATTGTCTTTCTGGCTAATGCTTAATCAGACTTCAAGTATGTATTGCTAATAACTGCGAGTAATAAATTAATTCAAAGACTGGTTCTTACATGCATATAGAAGACTGATGAATGGCTGCTAAGAGGTCTGTTCTAGAGACAGGTAATCTCTTATATATATTTATTAAGTGTAGTTATTCATTCTCACAAATCCTTAATGAGAACTTCACTATTTTCTGTTTTAAGTAGACACAAAAGGAAATTTTAGACACAGTGACTTATGAAAAAAAGACCAAATAGAGAATAGACACAGTTCTTCTTTTGCACACACTGTTTCTAAGAAGTGCAATCGATCTGTGGTGCTTTTCCAATGCAAGTTTCTACATTAAAAAGACAGTTATTTTACAGCAAACCTGTGGTATTTTAAGAGATTTACTTTGCTGCCTCTTCTGAGGACAAAAATTCTCACCCACAAAATGAGTATGATCAAAATTCTGTCTTTGAGGACCTCTGGTATGACAGCTTTGATAGCGATTAGATATCTTACCTATGAACCCAACACCTGCTCCTTCAGTAATAAGATTATTTTGCCACCCCTCCCCCAAACCTATTTTAATAAGTTGTCTATTCTCTTTTACCCCCAAAACACATCATAAGAAAAACAAAAAAAAAACCAAAACAAACAACAGATGTCTAACCAGTAATCCATAATTTCCCCATTTAATGCTCTAAATGTGAATTATGTAAAGGTATGGTGAGCTACCTGGAAAGCAGAAGCAAAGAGCCTATCTTAATTCTGCAAAAGATACAGGAGTTTTTTTCTTACAAATGGTTCTTTATACTTTTAAACCAAACAGAAAATTTGAGAGGCTGTAACAAAAAATATTTACTTAATTTCAGCGCATTCCTACAAGATTTCTGATATATAGTATTACTATATTTATTACTAATAAACATTACTATTTATTACATTAGTATTACAGTAAATGCGTTTTTGAGATCATGCCTTTGCTTCTATAAATTGGTAAGACAGAGCTGATTTGCCCTGGAGCTGACCTGATTTACACCAGGAACAGTGTAATTTACTCTAGATTTGTAGAGCTGGTACACAGAATCACACAATCAGGCTGGAAAAGACCTCTGAGGTCATTGACACCAACCTATGACTGAACATCACCACTTCACATAGACCATGGCACTGAGTGCCACATCCAGTCTTTCCTTAAACACCTCCAGGGACAATGACTTCACCACCTCACTGGGCAATCCACTCCAGGAGCTAATCACCCTTCCTGTGAAGAAATTCCTCCTGATGTCCAACCTATACTTTCCCTGGTGCAGCTTGAGACTGTGTCCTGTCACGGGCTGCCTGGGAGAAGAGGCTGACGCACACCTGGATACAGCCTCCTTTCAGGTATTTATAGGGAGTGACAAGGTCAGCCCTGAGCCTCCTTTTTTCCAGGCTAAAATCCCTCAGCTGCTCCTCATAGGATATGTGCTCCAGACAATTCACAACCTTTGCTGCCCTTCTCTGGGCAGAGATAAATAGTATTTACCCTGCATCCAAACTGAGAATGAAAGGCTTAATCCCATCACTAGCACGAGAAGAAAATCAAGGAAGTAAACCTCTACAGCTCAAAATCTGGTCAAAACAGAGAGAGCTGTCACTAGACGCCAAGGCCATACAGCTGTGAAAGCCAGTTCAGTCTGTGGTGTTTGTAACTGTTCACATACATTTTTGTCAACTCCACTGGTTTTAGTAGACATGATGCAGCAGAGGGGAATGTGTGCATGAAAGAAAGACAGAAAAAGGGGGAAATCTGGTGATTTGAATATTAATATGGGCATTATACAATATTAACACCTACATTAAAAGGGATACTTTCCCCTCAAACGAAGATGTTTTGTCACAGAACTCTGCAGTTCATCTTATTTTAATGGATATTACTTGCTACTTTCTATCATATAGCAGTTCATGAAACAGTTCATAAAGTCCTCTGGCAGAAATTAACTGCATTTGTTGTGTTACAGTGGTTGCAATTAAAAAGGCAGTATTTCCACACTGCTACAAAATAAAGTATTAAACAATAAACTGCAGTCTTCTTTGTGCTTAGAGAAGAACCAAGATTTTGCAGATATCTTATCTAATGAGGGAGAAGTCTTTGCTTCTTCTGAATCACTTTAAATAAATGCAATTTTCTTGGTTAAAAAGACACTGAATAAATTATACTAGTGATGTGCTTTTTAGATTAAATTAATCTAAACTCAATTAATATATATTCACAGACAATATAATAGACTAAATCAAGATCAGCGTGATGTCCCTTAAAGGATGAGTAATTTTTAGCTCCAATAGATACAAAAACACAGGCCTACAGAAAATTTTTCTTGACCACATGGCTAAGGTTCCCATTTATTCTGAAACCATTACACATAATGCCTTAAATCTCAGACTGCAGCAAGAAAAAGGTATCCTTTTTTCTTGAGCAATGTTTTAGTGCTGCACACCAATTTCTCACACATTTTGTTTATGTAGTAACACATTGTTTCAAGGGAAAAAGATGCATTAAACACATATGTCCATGAAGATGCAAGAACATTTCAGCTGCACTACATTCAGTGCCAGAGATTACAGTTCCTACTTTGCCTACAGAGGTTGCAATTTGGAGGATTGTTTCAATTGCAATTAGTTTGTGTTGCCAATTGATAAATTTTTCTCCTTAAGAGCTAACATGGTTATTTTTGTCACATGATCATATGCACAGTGCATTTAGTTTTGATATGTATGCTTAAAATAATTTTCTTCCTTTTTCAAGTAAATTTACCACCCTTCTCCCAAACCTGTTTTAACAAACTGCCTATTCTCTTTTACCGCCAAACACATCACCATAAAAAAAGAGAGATGTCCAAGTGTTAATCTGTAATGTCCACAGTCAATGCTTTAAATGTGAATTATGTAAAAGTATGGTGAGTTACCTGGAAGGCAGAAGGAGCCTTGTGGTTAAATATGTCACTTCTAATGACAAATTATTACAATTAATTCTTTAAAAGGTGAGTCCAAGAATTGCATGATAGTATGGGTTCAGTACTTAGTCTCCAACAATGAGAAAAAGAAAAAACCTGCATATACTTCAGCCTATTATTTTCATAAATATTATAGATCACAAACCATAACATTTACTAGAGATTTATAATCTGACAGTTTGGTTGCAGATTACAGGATTTCATATTTGTGATTTAGTAGGCCGTATGCAAATAATTGAGTATGTTGTTGCTGAAGATTGATGGGTGTCAGTTTTCAGGCACCCACCTGGCCACTCTCTCATCCTTCCTCCTCCACAGGCAGATAATAAGATAGAAAAGATCATGGATGCTGATAAAGACAGGGAGATCACTTACCAATTACCAATATGGACAAAACAGACTTGACTTAGGGAAAAGTAATTTAAATATTTGCAAATTAAAGTAGACTGGTGAGAAATAAAGACATAAATGAACCCAACCCTTCTTTCCGGGCTCCATTTCCCTCCTTCATTAGGATTCTTCTGATTCCTTCCCCCACCCTTACAGGAAGATGGGGGAACGGGGTTTGTGGTTAGTCTATTGACCACAACCAGTTTCTCTGTGTCACTCCTTCCTCCTGAAGCTTTTCCACTGATCCAACGTGAGTTCTCCATAAATGGCTCCAACATGGGTCCTTCTCACAGGCTGAAAGTCCATGAGGCCGCTCCACTGGCTGCAGTTTCTTAAGGCCATGTCTGCCCACTCCAGTGTGGGTTTCTCCATGGCTGCAGTCTGGACACCTAGCTGCTCTGGCATGGTTCTCCTTGGGCTGCAGGGAAATACCTGCTCCACCATCACTCCTCCCACAGGATGCAGGACAATACCTGCTCTGTTACTATGCACTTCCTCCCCCCTCTTCCCTGACCTGGGTGCTCGCAAGGTTGTTTCTCACACCTTTTTTCCCCTCACTGCTATGTGCTGTGTTGCCCTTTCTTAAATATATATTTTCATAGAGGCACCACCAGTGCCCGAATGACAGGCTCAGCTGTGGGTACAGAAGGCCGGTGGAGTCAGCAGGAACAGTGTTTACCATGGGGTAGCCCATGTTCTCTTCTCATACCCAAAACCCCTGCAGTCCCACCACTGCCAACACCCAGATACCCACAGCCAGCGCACTTACTGGCAAATAAGTTGTTTCCATACATTGCATCAAACTACTCAATTCCTCAATCTCCCAAAGCAAGAATTTAATGTACAACTATCATTTGGGAAATAGTAATTTCCTAAAATTTTCCTAATTTTTTCATTAGGAAAAACAATAAATTAAGTTCCCAGAGTAACTGTGGACAGCTTTTCCCTGGTGCAACACACTACTGAACACTTCAAACAGGACAAAGAAGTTCACAAGCATTGGTGCTGGCAAGGTCCATTCTAAGAAAACTCTTCACCATGCTTAAACCAGGTGATATTATATAGAAAACCTTTAGCCTGGAATAAAGACCTTGAAGAAATGTTTTTGTTTGTTTAGAGAACAAAATGTATACAAAATATAAAAATAGATTAGTGTATTCATTGAGGAACTCTAATACATAAATTCATTAGGGAAGCAATAAACATACTGCATAAATTAATTACTTTGTGCTTATCCTCATTAAATGCTACTTAATGAGTTAATAAGCTTGAAAAGCAATGACAAATTGCCAAAGTGCATGCACAGGAATTTTTTTTTTTAATAAAGCAGCATGCCTAACTGAACGCTGAAGCTCTGGATACAGGCTGGTAACATTTGTGCAAGGTGGTCACTTTATCTTCTAGCTTTCATGAACAAATACTTTCTGCCATCAGTTTTGAATTTGTCAGAAAAGTGTAAATTTTACAAAGTTTGACTGCTGAAGGTACTTTTACTAATTTTTAGGAATCACCTACTCCTTAAAATTAATTCTGTACAAATTACTTTTTATTACAGGATAACTTTCAGCTTCTTGGGAAATATTGATCAGAAACTACAGATATATGTGTCCACACATGCATATGTATGTGCACACACAGATTTATACACACAGATACACATACAATAGGAATATATTGCTACATCTGAGAATTATACTCAGGCTTTTGTGGCCTCTCAGTGTTTGAAGAACATGTAAATGTGTTGCCACAGTTACAAACTGGAAAGAGGCCGGGCAGCACTGAAGGAAGTCATATCCAACACCAGTAAATACTCTAAATTTTGTGACAGGGTATGAGCACTCCAGCATTAGCTGAGCTGTGTTATTAACATGCTATGGAAGACTGAAATGGTGGCCCCATTTGTCATGTCACAGGTATAGACTGCTTATACTCTCATTTTCTGCAGCACAAAGGCTCGAAGTGCTGTGTTCCATCTTGTGATTTAAACCAAACAAAACAAAAAAAAGCCACACATACACATTTTTCACTTGCTCTCTTCCCATGCCAAAATTGAGAGAAGATGGCAAACTACATCCCAGAATACATGTCATATTGATATTATATATGCCTTTATTTTAAATATATTTAAAATATAGCTTGAGCACATCTTCAAATCTTATGCAGCACCAGTGCAGTAACTAAGCATGGTTCAGTGAATGCTTCAAAACAAAGTTCTCTCACCTTCCCAGGACACCCACAAATCACAGTGAAACTACCAGTGCTACCTTGATAAAATATTTAAGGCAATATTTGACCATTACATGGGCAAACATTTCCCAGATAACCTTGGCTATTAATCCAATTTTTCAACTCTTAAATTGATTTTTTTTTGACTCCTTAAAACTTACTTACAGCAAAGGAATCCAATTCCTCTTCATAGGGACAATGAACAGATAAAGTAGTATTCTGAACAAAGACTGTCAGTCCTTTTCAGGGATTCTCATTCCTTGGATTATACTCTTTTTTCCAGGATATTAGTGTGCTTAATTCCTGAGTCATTGAAAATCATGAGCAACATCTAGCAATTTCAATGCCTACGATTACATACATACACACACCAAAAAAAAATTCAAACATCAAAGCATTTTTCGGTATCCTCCAGCATGACCAATCCACACAAGTAAGATCTCGGTATCAGTTGTCAGCATGAGAACACTTCTGAAACAAAATTCAGAGGAAATCAGCAACCAAAGCAGCATCAGAGAAAGCTACAGTATTAATCTTGCATCACATAAAATATTTTGCATTGCTATGACAGCATGACATCACATTAACCCCACAAACACAAAAAGAAGTATACGTCACAAGAAGGCATGTGCTGATAGTGCATAGCTACCAGAAATTCTTCCATTAGCAGTAAATAACTCTGTAGCCTGATGTTTAAGCAAACCTTTAACTATTTTAAAACCTAGTCACTCTGCAAACAAAACCATGTCCATCAATCACACTAAGTCTTTAGACGTTTTCAATTGATTTTGGTCACTTAAGACTAATTCACAATGGATTTGGAAGCCAGAGCACAGCTAAATGCCATCTCCATGATTGGATAAAAATGTGTATTAAACAAATCAAGACATACTCATGTTACAAACAGGTTCTCAAGAGTTTTGTGCTGACACTTAGGCAATAAGAGAGCTAATGAGAACAGCTATATTCTGCTCAGCACTGTTTAGGACACTAACAAATTAACTTTAGATGATTTGTCATCAAGTCCCTGCAGGAATAAGCCACACTATGTAAGGGGGTGGGGGACGAAGAAAGAAGCATACCCATCTATGGAAATCTTGATCCCAGGCTAACTACTAGGACAATAGTAAAAATAATACTAGAAATAACATTTAACAGGGAATAATTTTGACCATTTATCTCAGTAATAATCATGTATATTTTATTTATTGACAGGCACTTTAACCCTCATTCTCATCTTCATTGTCAGTAGTCACAATAGTACTTTCAGAGAACAGTTTTGAAAAGGAATTTAAATGCCATTTGAAACAGAAGAACCACAATTGGTGGCTTCCCAAATTTTCACAAAACACACAATGGAGTCATGAAATGAAAACTGGATGGTAAGGGATGAGAGTGTTTCGGTTTGGGGTTTTTTTTTTTTTCTGTTTTTCTTTAATATATCTTATTATCTCACTTCTGGAACATTATGTCTTTGGAAGAGAAGAGGAAAGGTCATCAGTAACCAGTGGCAGCACCAGCTGGAAGCTGAAAATGGCACTTGTAGTTTTCAGCTGTCAAATGTTGGCTGAAATTTAGTAAGTGCCAATATGAAATGATCTGCAAATCTGTAGTGTTTTTTTTTAAATTAGCAAGAAAAAATGAAGGATTTTGAGACAGCAATTTGAAGTCTGTTATATTATTATAGTTATATATAAAGTATTGCAAGTTGTTCAGTCTCACTGGCTCTCAGGCTAGCAGAACTCTCACTCATGCTCTGTGCTTAAAGCAAAACAGCATTCTGTATCATGCTTGATCCACTCCCCCTTAAAACACCCTGATTTCTTTTTTCTATGGCTGCTAAGTTTTTGTGAAAGTAGACATCATCAAGAAAAGGCAACTAAATAATGTATTTACTCTTTCAGTGGTATCCATGACTTGCCAATATCTTAACAACAATGAATGAAGACAAAAATGTAGAAACAATACAGGAAAGAGGGAGGAATCAGCAAGTAGCTGATTGTGTAGCAAAACTACACAAATATTTTCTGGCTTTGGGTCCAATCTCATGTTTTATATACAAAACTGTAACTTTTGTAAAATAGATGTGCCTTTCCCAGGCAGCAGGCTCTGTGTGAGAACTGTGTGTGTTTCAAACGAGAAGGAATTCACATATGTGCACCCAGCCCACTAGCAGGACCTAAAAAAAAAAAAAAAAAGAGGATATGTTTCCTCCACAACTGTGAGTTCAGCAAATATGCTGCAATAGCAGCCACAACACTGCTGTCCTTTCTGAGATGATGAGCTAACATTCAAGCATGGAAGACACCCAGGCCCACCCTTGGGCATTGCCAAGTGCCAGCCTATTTAATCAGCACTGATTAAAACCTTTTGGAATGCACACAGCCAGCCTACCAGTGCCACCATACTCCACCACCTTGCAGTGGCCTCTCAAACATTCTCATCCCCAGTGTGCAAGAGGATGCTCGCACTTGCATTGACTCCAAAGCCAAGGGTGGATGACATAAGTGCCTATGCTTGTCTTTGTGTGTACATTTTTTGGATTTCTAGACCAGACAACTGGTGCAAACAGCTACAGCATACTGCTGTGGTCCATCACCCTTATCATGCGTCACTAACCAGACCAGACAAATTTATCTGCCACACAGTCAATGTTATACTACATTAACAGGTATGGCCATGCATGACTTGATATACCTGCAGACAACCTGAAGTACTGAATAACTGGCTTTGTCCCTTGAAAGTAGACCAATATTTTCCTTTCATCCCATTTCTAGGGCACATTATGTTCTGTGGTCCTTGCTCTTGAATTGCTGACAAATTCAGTCTTACTCACTGGAACTGAACTGACTTTTTAAAATCCTATGGATTTTACTTAAACTACAGTATTTAAAATCTTAAGACCTAGCTAGTATAACGATGGCTTACTATATAAAACACAAAACTAGAAATGGAATGTGTTCTTAGCTAACGAAACTCCTCTGACTTAAATTGTGTTTTCTATCTTATTTGTCCCTGTGGACACTACCTAATTTCCCCCCACTCTTCTCTCATCTGATAGTTTGAAAGTTTTCTGGGAGCAGGGACTGCCATTTATTTTATGTCTGTAAAGGACCTAGGCCATCAAAGTCCAAAGGTTTTGAAATGTACACATCAAATAACAAGAACCTTTGACTGCTCTTCCCAGCAGACACAATTTGCAGTAGCTCTATTTAAGACTAATAATGAGGAGACATTTTGAAAGTTGTGTTTTCCATTCTTGGAAAAGTATATAAAGAACATTGTAAAACCACTTCACTCCGCCCTCTTGCACTGTTGACAACTAGATTAATTACTGATCAGGTATTCAGCTCCACCGGAACACGACTTCCCTCTGGCCCATGGAGTGCTTCAGCAGCAGCAGCAGCGGATGCCGCAGCCAGCAGGACGCTGCCCAGCTGCTGTGGGCTCTCCCTTTGCGTGCCCAGGATTCCTCTTTCTGCAGCAACTGCACAGTTCCCTTAATCCAGTGCCTTTAATTAAAACTTTGTAAGGGAAATGTAACATCAACCTCAGATATCCTCTGTCTGAATAAAAGATGAGGGAATATAGTGGGGGGACAGGGAGAGCATCACCAAGGCAAAAGCTACCAATCATGTAGGAAGGAATAAAAATTCACTTTTTTGGAGGAAACAAACAATAAAAAACTCCCTCAGGATTCTGGAAGGAAATGGTTGCAGCAAGTAAGTATTAATGCACACATAAATTCAGAAAACCTGGTTAGTAGTTACACCAATAGGTGACACACGCAAAAATTTTACCCCGTGGATGAAAGTTACCATGAGCAGCCTTAACTCAGTGAGATAGGATTCCTCACCCTGATGAACAATTTTGGTCTCAAGGCACTGGCTGTCTGTTATACTACCCTGCTGGTCCTGTGTGCTGTTTGTACACACATTTCCTTTCACAGAGGGAGAAAGAATATGTCTGGAAGCATAGAAGAGATGATTAGATAGCAAAATTTCAATGGATACAGAATTGGACTAAAACTACTGATGGCTGCCACTATTCACTTACCCTCTGTATATTAGGGTATGGGCACCATCAGGGCTAGGGTCTCTTTACTGGTAGCGCTCATACTAAAGCCCAGCTAGATCTGGTACTCAGGAGTGCCTCCAAGCCCTTTCTATCACAGGCATGAGGAGTTAGTTAAAGGCAGAAGACCTCCTGTGAGAGTGCTAGAGAAATGTCCCAGGCAGAGGAAGCCAAACTTGGCAGGGTCTGTGCCCATACTCTTGGTCCAGAGCAAACCCTGAAGCAAATTAGCCAGCCAACAATGCCTTATTTGCCCCTCTGCACTTCTTCACAAGGAACTACTTCTCCATTGCTGGTAGGGATACTGAATTCATTAGCATGTATGAAGTGTGAACAATCAGGAGACTTGAACCTGGGACTAAAGTGAGAGCCAAATTATTTGACACTAAAACATATTCAGTGAGGAATAGTGAAAGGGCTCAAGGAAGTACCGGGCCACTTGACATCAAAAACAGTATCTGTGGTAGGAAGTGGAAGCAGAGCAGAGTAGCTTGCAGTGTTTTTATATCCTTTCCTTTATATGGCTGTGTTGGCACACTGGGATGTAGACGAGCATGTCCTGCTGGGAAAGGAAGAGATGTGACAGGACTGAGGAATCGTGAGCCCAGGGCGCGATCTTGCATGCTGAAGTGGCTCTGACTGTTTTGCATTAAACGCACATGTCCACACTCCCAAGCACACAGCAGCTCTGCCTATGGATGCACCATTTTCTCTTACAAAGACAAATAAGCAAAAGATTAGTTTAAAAGCCTGCTACAATTGTTGTGCAATAAAAACAAGTGACAAGCTTTTAGGCTTAATTGCTTCATCAGTCCGATCAGGGAATAAGGTATTCTGAGCCTGAGAGCTTGTTTGTTTCTTTTCCAGCTACATCCATTTAACTAATAAACAGATCTCTCTCCAGACTTTATTTATATTATATTGTTCCAGAGTGGATACAAAGCTCCCCATCTTCCAAAACATTAAAAATCTAGCATTTAAAGAGAGAAGACTATTACATTTTAATTCTGCAAAACATGAACTGCCTTCCAGTACTAAGGATTAGTCAAATTTATCTATCTCTAGAAAGAGCAAGTCTGCCCATCAAAACTGAGACGACACTTGAGAGACTTTCTCTGAGGAGAAAACTGTTACGACCACCTGGTTGATGGGCCAGGATATTCTCCACCAGATTCTCTGTCCAGCTGAAATGCACTGCATTGATTACCTGGAAACAAGCTACAAGAACACCTTCATCCTTGTAAGGCCATGCTACATTTTAGAGCAGCCTTATGGCTGCTCCAAGTTACACCTTATCATCTGTGTTTATAAAAAGCTGCCCTGGCTATAAACTGCAAGAGCATACAGCCAGTAAACCCAGCTACACCCTGAGTCATCCTTTTCATCCTCTGAAGGCCAAAGATGACTGTGGTATAAAGTGATTCAAGCATGCCTTCTCCACTAGGTAATATCTGAGCAGAATTTGATCCTACAGATGCACATTCTAAAGCCAGAGTCTTTGGGTTTCAAAAACTGACTATAACTGTTTTTGGAAAGCACTCGACATATTTTATGTCTTTGCCATCATATAAAAGTACTACTACTTCCTTATAGACATTGTCTACACAACAGTGTCACAGAAGTAAAGCTTTCTATAAGCACTAGAAGTTAGTGGTTCTGATTTTCTTAACGGTGGATATTCCACAAAAAGTCTTGCTCCAGCACTAATTGCAAAATTAGCAAGAAGCTTACAAGTAATTAGATTGGGGTGTTAAATCACTAATGTTCCTTAAATAAAACTCCTAATTAGGACACACCACATATTTATCTACAATCTAGATCTGACAAACAGCACAAACTTTCCTTTTCTAGCTGATATCCAGGACACTGCCAGGGAAATACTAGGCACTCACAGTACTCCCTTCAGGAAGGCTGGGGCCCTCATTTGACTTGCACAATAACAGGCAAGGATGCCTATGCCCCTCCACTTTGATCCCAAAGCAGACTGGCATTGTAGAGAGAGTCATGACCATAAATTCAGATACCTACCACCAGAAGGTTATTCATCTCTCTCTTTTGATTACACAAGAAGCCTGGGCACGTGCTCAGATTAAGCTTCTGTGGTGGAATTTAGCTGCCAATACCATAAAAATAGAAAACTATCAACACAAAATATAAAACTATCAACACAATCTGGGCCTCCCTCCTTCCACATGGTATTTCTCAGACTCTAAGAAAAACGCAGTTGGATAGATGCTTTTGTTTTATTACACCTAATACAACACCACCTGACACAAAGGCATCTTAACTGAGAATTGATCCACTATAAACTACTGCAAAACCCCACAACTATACTGACATTCCACACATCCTGCAAACAGTCTTTCCAAACATTTTGTACCTTATTCTAATTTCAAAACAAAATAATCCATTTTCTCAGAAAAGCAGATGCACAGATTTTTAGGTATCAGAACTTTTTTTTTTTCCTAAAAAGGTTACACCAGTTTATTTCAAGTTCACTGAATACCATTTCACGTGAACACGGAATTTCTATTTGCAAGAAACATTTCATCCCTAGTTTGCCACTGACCATCATAAAAACTATTATGTCTTCCAAACCACAAGCAGTGTATTTCAGTTGCCTGGATTTTACTGTCTAAAGTGGTTCTGTTCCATGCTTGTGCTGCAGCTGCAGAACTTTTTCTTCCAGCCCCAGTTGAGAGGAGATTAAGTCTAGAAGCACCAAAAAAATTAGCTTGTCTATCATAATGCCTCTATCTCTGAGTCAACCCAGTTGTTAGCCTCACACTGCTGGGGATGCATGGGCTCTTCCATGTTCTCAAGGCCACTGAAGTTAAGATTTGATACCTTATCCTAGACATACATTCATTCCAGAAAGAAAAAAGCCATTTTCAGCATGACCAGCATGGAATTAACGAGGTAATTCTCTATGTATGATACAAAAATCACAGTTAAGATAACCTCTCTGAAGCTGTTTACCTGTGAGAATTGTCGAGATTGTTCAATTAATTTTTAGTCCAACTTTAAGTGTCCCTTTTTATTTAACACCACAGTAACTAGCCCAATAAAAAGATACATATTTGCTACATCCATTAGAAAAAAAAAAACCTCAGTCATACTCCTCCTACAGCACAAGACAGCAAATTATTATTTTATAATATTTTTCTGCTATTGCAACTTACAATAACCTCAATTGTTTTCAGTGGATACATCCAACCCTCTGTATTCAAAGATTCACTCATTCTGAACATAGACAGAGATGTTCTGATTGAAAGCAGGGCAGGTGTTTTTTCAGAAAGAACAAGTTTTGCTGAAACAAAAGCCTTTCTGTAAATGATCTGCAAATCTAGCATGTAATTTTGGGGGGAAATGTAATGATCACATATTTCAGTTACATTACTCAGTAGCTGAGACTTCACATTGTCACTATCAAGACCTGAAGCCAGGTCCAACACTTCAGGTTGCACACCTTGTTTTCATGATCCCAAATATTTCAGGGAAGAGAAAAATTTTTCCCTGACCAAACAGATAGAATGTTTGCATTAACATTTCCAGGAATTAGAGAGAGTGGTATTTTAAAGTGAAACATTTAGAAAGAAGGAACAAAAACTAAAATCCATTATCCAACTATCCTCTTCTGCATGTGGAATAAGACAGCCAGGGATATACACACTTACAGGCATGAATCAGAACATGATTTAATAATGACTGCTCCACAAAAAGGCTGTGTGAATAGTTCTAGATATACACACATATTAATGTTTATTTGATTGTTGTGAAATGTCTCTAAAAAGCTAAATGAATTAACAGCTATGCTTGGCACCACATGAAACACACACCTTAAGGAAAACTAACAAATCTAAATGCAAAGGTTAGAGTTAGATGCCTGCCAGGATGGTTTTTTTCATCTTATTGAGCCAAAAAATATGTAATCTTTTCCAGAAAGATGCGACAAACTGTAATTCACATGAATGTGGCAGTCTTAAACAAGCAAGTCTGTCCCACAAAATGGCAAGTATCTCCATCAGCTGCTGTTGTTGCCAACACTTGACAACACGATATTCCCAGGTATCATCAGCTGCATCCATAACTATTGCTAATTTTGGGCAGGATTACAACATTTTTCTATGTTCATTAGCTATAATTACCTTAATAACAGTTAGGAGCAGAAAGAAGGTGAGGTGGAAAAAACAAAGAGAAGGTGCAAGTGAGGTTTGCTAGACTATGATCAGAAAGACATTAACAAGCCAACACAGACGATTAACTTGAGACAGTAGTGACAGACTGTACAAAGTGGACCATGCTGCCTGTTTGAGAGGTTTTTTGTAGTTGTTGTTTAGTTTTTGTTATGTTTTGTTGGGCTTAAGTCAGATGAGAAATTTGCTATTTTGTCACTTTTTTAGAGAACTGGACAAAAAAAAAATCATGTTGTTGAAAATCTGAATAAAAGCATTATTCAGATTGGAAGCATATTTTCTGTTGTATCTCACAGCTGAACAAAAAACCCTTTTCTGTGTATATGTATATTCAAACTGCATATTTAAAGAAATCACACTGAAATAACTTGTTGGTCATGACAATCTGGTGAGACAGAAGAGGCTCATGTTCAAATCCGTAATTCATCTCATTGAAGTGTCCCATTTATTATGGCCACTTACCTTATGTTCACTTTGTTAGAGCTTCCACGCCTAAGGTAAGAAACCATTCCCTTCCGAAAGAGTAAAAATGTGGCTGAAGCTGCTGTTCTGGCTTTTATTTCATGATAAAAATGTTTTAAGACTGCTTTAACCTAGATGTCCATTTTCCTTGATATGACACCCTGCATAAGCATGGTATTTTATAGATACCTTCAAGCAGGGATCTGAATTTAGCACTAAAATCTTGTTTTACTGGGGTGAATGCCAAATGCTTTTCATCTCATTATGCTGGCTTGAAATAACAGTACTACTTAAAAGTAGCATAATGACATAAAATGCAAGAGCTCTTTCAAAGCAGTGCAATAAACCACTGTTACCATGATGGTCAGTTGCCTCAACCACCACTACAAATTCCAAGCAACTCAAGCTCCATTTAATTCCTACTGTACAATTACAGTATATATGATATCCTACGTAGACTTATTCAAATTACTTTCTACACTTCCAGCTGGAATTATTTTGATCTAGTTCAAACATTTTTGATGTTTATTCATGTTACACATTAAATACAGGTTCTGAATACTATACCTCGAACATTATTGCTAGTACTTAGAAAATTATTCCATAATCAGCAAAGATTCAATTCATAATGAAAACACATTGTAACAGAAACAAAATATATAAAGACAGTTGTCTGGAAACTTTGAGCTCTGGCCTGATCTATGTAATATTAGACAATTGGCTTTCCCTCTGTTCCTTCCTCTTACAAATTGCTTTCTGTACCTGTGTCATCCTTTGAGGCCAAGGACTGGCTTTCTCTTTGTGTAATGTGATTTGCAGCTGGGATTTCTGAATGCTGCTACAACACAAAATTACAGCAACAGTTCAGAGCTCTGCTCTACCAATCACCCTAATCCCAGTCTTTATTGGTACTTTTAATGGCACCCCTGCTGTTCCAGAACAATAGCCCACTCAAGAGAACTTGTCTCATCACTTTGAATCTACTGTAAACACACACATATATACATGTACTAAGTACATAACATGCTTTTTTTTTTTTTTTTTTTTTACCCTCAGGCACATCTCAAATGCTGGCAATGTAATCTAGAATGTTTTTACACCCACACAATCATTCCCAAAGAAAAACAACACCTAAACAGGCTACTACTTCATCACTGCCCGCTGTGTCATTTTTGACAGAAGTGATAACAGGACTGTAAGCAGAATATATGGGAGAATAGAAAGCTCAACAGGACAATAGTCTCTTATAAAGTTGTGGGAACAGGAGTCGAGAGAAAACACGATCTGCCTGAGATTCTGCCCAAAAATAACCCACAGCAGGAGACAAAAGTTCCTAAACTCGCTGTGTAAACACCTTAATTGCATCATACCCTTCTTCCTGAAACACACGGGATTATCATGACACGCTATTCGCTATCTTGTCAGAGGGAAGGAAAAGTCATTTTTCTCCAGAGCGATCCTCCAGATCAGGCTCCCACTGCCAGCCACCCCAGCCCTGGGGTAAAGTCAGTGCTGCTGATACCCAGCCTCGTACCCGCAAGTTTCCAATGGCGAAACCCGGGTGCAGGGAGAGATCCAGCCCGGCACGGTGGCGCGGGGGACAGGGGGTCAGGAGCCACCTGAGGCGAGCTGGTGCTGGAAACCTGCCTGGCTCTAATATCGCTCTCACGTCCTTCTGTCACCCATTCGGGAGGCAGACTCCCACAAAAGACTGGGATTTAACCGACTGACACTACCAATGAAAGAAAATGTTTATCAGAAAATCGCCATCCAGCAGCCTGTCAGCGCTGATTTCCACCAGCGGGGTAGCAGGACCGCGACAGCCTCTCCGCCCCAACCGGAGGCTCGGGAAAGGCAGCGGCGTGTCCACAAAGGGGCTGGTTCCAAGAAAAGTGTCTATCTGACAGCGCCTGGGCTAGTTTTGTGCCCCTGCACACAATGAGCGGGGGCTGAGCCCAGCACCTCGCTGACCCCCCGAGCTCCCCGGGCTCGCTCCCCCGGCAGCGCGGGTGGGTCCTGCCAGCCCCGGGCAGACCCTGCGGGGCCGCTGCCCACGGGCAGGGCACGGACACACGGACAAAAGGGAACACGGAACAGAGGGACAAACACACACACCACCACCCTCCTCGTTCCCCCAGTACACACAAGAGACCACCAACCAAACCGGTCCGCAGAACGCGCCTCCTCAGCAGCCCGCTCCCGGTACGGGTGAGCCGCGGGGCATCCCCCGCCGCCCTCCCTGCCGACGGCGGCACTCACCTCGGAGGGACGCGGCCGGGCCGGAGGCCGCCTCTCCGCCGGTGCTGGGCAGCGGCGGCGCGGCGGGGCGAGGCACACTTCCACTTTCTCTGGGGGTCTTTCTTTGCCGTGCCGAGCCCAGCCGAACCGCGCCGCCTCTGCCTCCCCCGGCACTCCTCCCCGCCCGCCCCTCGCCGACGCCTCCCCGCGATGCGAAGCGAAGCGATGGGAGCGGTGCCCAGCTGCCGGGCTCTGCCGGCACCGCCCCGCCCCGCTACCTGCCGGGGCGGCCCGGGGGCCGCGCGGCCGTGCAGGATAGATGCATCGGTCCCTCACCCCGGCGGACATTCTGCCGAATCCCTATCGCATCCCTCTGCCTCCCTTTGCAGCACTCACCTGCCGTGCTCGGAGCTCACTTGGCCCCGCGGGGCACGCCGCAAAGGGCTGCTGCTTTTTCGGGGTTTGACATGCTTTGGCCGCCTCTCTCCTTCGGTAAACTGCTGGAAGGAAGAGGTCCGGGAAGATTTTGTGGGTGGGAGCAGTGTACATGTACTTCAACAAAGACCCACTTGATTCCCTACTGGCACCTAATGCCCAACAAAAGGGAAGCGCTGGGAATGTCATAATTATCACCGCTTGAGATGGATGCAAAAGCAACACTTCTTATGAGGTTGTACTTACACAACAAATGGCAGCTTAGATGCATCTGTTTGTGTCCCAGTACTATAAGCAGATTGTTCACGCCATACTGCTTTAGAGCTGTGTTTCCTGGCACTGTAGGTAGAAATATTGCAAAAAAATATAAAGGCAGGAAAGTTACACTTCCTGGTGACAGTCTTTTGCCACCTTATTGAGTAGTGAAACTGGCTATTAAGATGTTTTGCCCAGAGATGAGAACACTGCCTAACTTCTAGTTAAAGTACACATCAGAGTATCTTTTTTCAATGGAGGCTTAACAGGAGCCATCCTAGCAAAGTCCTCACTAGACATTGCTCTACACAACATATGCTAGGTAGTCTTCCACTACATCATCTCAGTAGGAGCCGTCTTTTGAAACCTAGCAGGATTCACTCACTGATTTCCTCTATTTGCAGGGTATACCCTGCACCCCACATGGGCCAAAACTCACTTCAGGGTTATATTTACAGAAGTAAGCCTTACCTTCTTTCACAGCAATTTCTATACCTAGCTGGCATGCCACAATGATACTCAGAATACCCAGATGCCTACACACTATGAAACACTATAGAATATAAACACCTACATATTAGATTACCCTTCACATGGTCTTGAATGGTCCCTGCTTACCTGAGAATAGTACCTGCACTGCTGACTCAGGCTTGGTTGTAAGGGATATAAGCAGCTGTCCCTCATTTAAAGCTCAGTTGTGATCCACATATAAGTGGTCCACTTTTGAAATGCGCTTAAGCTTTTCCAGAGAAGCCCAAGCTATGAATCATGGGTCTGACCACAGCTATCTTCACATGAAGGTATAGGGACCTGGTATGCAACTGAACAATTAGTGCCCCTGTAGCCAGATGAAATACAGGCAGCGGAAGGTGTGGAGTGCAGTGTTGAGGGCAGAGCACACACTTCCTTGTGTTTGGAAGCTGAACCAGCACACAAGAGTGAAGGAGCCATGAGCACTGAAGGAAAGGAGATCCTAATCTTTAACTTTGTGTAATCAGTTAGGAAATGTCCTCTCAGAACAGTTTTTATCCTGGTATTGCACAATATAGGGAGCAGAATTTAGACTTTCATTCAGATTCCTGCAGGTTAAATGCTTGAATTGTGTTTTCTGGTTCCTTGACTTTGAATTCTGGCTGCCTTCTGTCTGAAGCACTTTCTTAGAAAGTGGACTGAAACCCTCTGAGGCTAAGGAAGGTTCTTCAATGGCTTGTTGGCCAAGCCCTCTAAATAATCAATGGTTATGCAAAAGGAAGGTAATTTCCTCCTTGTGCTCTGTAAGCTACTTTCATGTATAAGATCTGTCATTTCCTATTGATTTTAACTCAGTACAGAAAGACTGATGTCTCAGCTAGAAAGGATCTCCTAGATTTGTGATGCCTATTTCTTTCCTTTGACGTTTCTGTAATGTAGACTCTGGAGTCACTTTCTCTGAGGGACTAGGGGCTAAACATCTAAAATGGAAATGAAGCCATGGCTGTGTAAAGGGCCTCAGCAAAGTACTTTAAAGCCAGTATTTCATATCAGAGAGAAATTATTGCCAGTAGTACTGAGGTAAGCTCCATTCTTGCAAACACTGACATCCAAAAGTTTATTTACAAGGCTAATTGTGTTTCAAGTCATTGAGGTGTGTCATGTGAGACAAAACATAGAGGAAAATTCCTGCAAGCTGAAAGACTTTCTCAAAAGTGAAAGCTGAAAAAGTTACGAAATAATCACAACTATGTATCTAGAAATGAACAAGCAATTAATTTTTTGTTCTTGGAAGAAGAGAAAGGGCACTGGTATGAAAAAAAAAAAGTCTATATCTTAGTGTTTGCTGGTGCCTACTTCACTTAAAGTAAAGAAATGTTTAAATGCCACAGAAGGAGACTCCAGCACTACATTAGATTGCTGTTTCCCCTGAGGGTATACATTTACAATGCAGTTAAGCTGGTTTGGGAGCTGTTTGTTGTCCTAAAGGTGGCAGTCCTGCTCCTAATGCTTCCTCTGTTGGAGCAAAATTTAAAGAAAGCTAAACATTTCCTCATAGGGAGTTTAGCTGCTTGAACAGGCTCTCTGAGAGTCAGTGCTGGGTGGATAAGAAAGAAGCAGAGAGCAAGCCGCTGTAGTGCCAGCAAAAGGAGATGGGGACTGTTCTGGGACTGCAGCAGGCAGCCCCCAGTTCGACTGAGCTGTCTTGTGAAATTCACCTTTGTAGGAAGAGCTCAGAAAAGACTGTACATTAAATCTGCTCTTCCTATGCTATTGTTTTACTTAATTCTGGCTTAATGAACTGCTAAAGAGAAAGAAATATTCTGTTCTTTGTGGTGAGGATACACCATCAGGCAGAGGGAAGACCTCACTTCTGGTGTTTCCTTGAAGAATTGATTCTAGGTGCTTGAGCAAGGCATGAGACCAAGATCTCCCTATTTCCCTATTGTCCTCAGTCATTCCTCCTGCACCAAATTCTCTAGCTCCAAATTGCAGTGCCAGGTAGGAATGCATGCGTAGCTCTCAATGTATTGGCACTGATAACATGTGCAGTGTCTGTCTGCATCACAACATAATCTCAGCAGGAGTGCTGGTCTGTGTGGTTCCTGTACCCAAGCTAGCCCTGCTGGCTCTGCAGGACCCTGCTGGGTAGATGTACTATTTTCCAGCAGGCAAACCATATGAAAATATAATTCTAACAGTTAATAAAACATTGGATTATTCCACTAAACTGGCAAAATTTCATTAAAACAGCAATATTGATTCTGTTTCCAAAGCTGATTCTTCTTCTGTTAGAAGATCTCAAAGGTCAGTTTACAATTACGCCCGATGTGTATAAAGCTTCCCAATTTTTTAGTTTTCATTAGTTTACTGACATAGAAACATGTACAACTCTTTTTTTGTAAAGCCACAAATTAGGAAGAAGGCAACAAAAAATTCCTTACATAGATATTTGAAGTTAGTGATATTCACTGTAGAAATAATTTGGCATGACTGCAGATAAAAAAACCGCAACATTTTGGATAAAATCTTTGTAATGGTGAGCTAACATCAACCACTGGTGTTAACTGCATCTATTCAAACTCCAGTATGAGCAGAATGTTACTTAAGTATAATTTCCAATATCTGTGTATTTTACTAAGAATGTTATTGCAGTTCGTTCATTCATTAATTCATTCTTGTATTGATAGTTGTGAATCTAAATTGCTGTCACATTTGACACTAACCTGCAAACAAATCATCTCTCCTTGCTTCACCCCCAGAGCACTGTCATTATATATTATCAGGGGATAAAATTCTGAATCAGAAGAAATTTGAAAGAATTTGAAATAATTGGTTCATTTCTGTAAGCTGCTGTTGGCAGGAAATTCTAGTGTGGGTCCACACAATACTTTTACAAGTAAAAGACTGGAGAGAATCAGTAAGAAAACATGGTCATTCCCACAGCATGAGCTTGACCAAAATGCCAAGCATGCCGTCAGAATAACATGAATAAGAGCAGCATTCCTTCTGCAGCTCAGAAGCTTCTGTTTCATAGGAAATGGAACTGAACCTCTGTGGTTGTTTTGAGGCTGCCCTCTTATGTTCAAGTGGATTGTCTTTCACTTTTCCACGTTTTTTTAAGTAAATAATATCTTCTGCAGATCAATTCAAACTAAAGATCATGCTAACTCTACACTTTCCTCAGGATCTATTCAACTTGTGTTGTGAATGTTTCATCCCAGGAAGTATCCAAGGCCACACTGGGTGAAGCTCCGAGCAACTTGGTCTAATGGAAAGTGTCCTTACCCATGGCAGGAGGCTTGGAACTAGATGATCTTTAAGGACCCTTCCAACACAAGCCATTCTATGATTCTATGATTCTATTAGACTTAATGGTTTTCTCCAGAAATAAAATTTCAACTATGTAGCTTGGAGAGACAGAGGCATGACACTGTCCCTGCTTGTCCCATGCACATGCTCCGTAGTTGTGTTGGTTGCTTTTTAGTGGAGTAGGCAGTTGTAGAAGAAAAACATCTCTAGTTTGACAGCTAAAAGCTGAGGTAGGAGGTGTGAATCATTGCCTGAGAGCTGGGAGACAATTTGTTCATGCAAATTGCATGAGGTGAAGTAAGGACAGTAAAAGGTTTCTAGACAGCCAGAACCAAGGTGGTCTCAGAAAGGAAAAGTGGGTAAGAGAAGATTTGAGTCAGGGGAAGGGAGAGGGCATATTTTTAATCAAGCTGAACATATCTAATTTTCTAACTTTGAATGCATTCCACTTTTGCTGCATGGACACAAATGGGCAGGTTATGTCAAAGAAAATAAACTGACAGATAAGTAAATAGTCTACTGTGGCTACAGACATGGCAGGTGATGCCAAAATGTGAAGTAAGTGAAGAGAAGAAAGTGACCTGGAATATACACATCAAAGGATAAATCTATTGCTTGTTGTAGAACACCCATGTTAAATACCATCATTTTTAAAGGGGAGGTCATGCAGTGTAAGAGAGCATCAGGAAAAGTGAAAAGGGAACAGAGAAAGGAACAAGGGAAATGAGAAGGAGTTGTCCTTTCAGAACGGAGAAGATCTTTATTTATACAATACCAATACACAGCAGCCTGACTTGCTTCTATTGAATAAATATCTTTGCTAAAGTCTTCCACCAAGGCTAATGAAACATTATGAAAGTTAGTCAAGGAGAAAAACTTTGTGTCCATTGAAGTGTGTGTGAATTTCACAGTATTTTTGTATCTGTCATTTCAAATTATACTCATCTGTGTTTATTTGTTTTTTCAGATAAGACAATAGCCTGATCAGATTGCTTTCTGGCTCCAGCTCGACTGTCTAAATTCATCAATAAGGACTTGTTTTCCAGTTTAGATTTCTATACCTTAACCTGAAGGGTCATATCTCATTTTCTATTCTGTCAGTGAGCTAATTACAGTAGAGGGAATGGCATTTGAAAACTGGAATGAAAAAAATAAAAAGAAAGTGTCAGTTTATCTCACGTTTTGTATTGAAAGGTTCACTTTGAATCCATAATGCAAAGCACAGCACAAAAACACATAGCACTTTTGTGCTATAGATTTTCCCTGTATCTCGATCTATTCTGCAGAGTGGATCAGATGCTAAGCTTAGGCAAATTGGCAAAGACATTGATTTCTATTCATGGGTTTGCATTAATCAAGGTCCATAGTATTTTAATATGCCACATATCTTGTTGACAATTAGTTTGGAGAAGTACAAGATTTGAAATACTGGAGCAGCTACTAACCTCTGAATAGCACTGCTGCTGATCTGAATTTATGACTCCATAAGGGCCTATCACAACCATAAAACTACTAATTGTTGATGTTTTAATGAAGGATTGGGTTACCAAGAGCTTCAGTTGCTTGGTTATTGCTGCATTTAAAATATTGAATTAGATGCCATCAGCTTTTACAGAGGGAGATATGTTACATTGGCAGAAGTAATTGTTGAGAAAACTTATATTTAGGCATTTTATAGACTTGTGCTGAAATACTAATCTGAGATAACTGTTCTGTAGATTCTTAGCATTTTCATCATAATGCAAGTGATTTACATCCCAGGGTTAGGTGCAGAAAATTTTTTATTTCTAAGGTTAAAACATTGTTTCTAAGCTTAAAACACGTGAACTTCATGTCTGTTACAGCAATGCAAGGCAATGAATATCTGCATTTAGCTGAAGTTCAGTAACAGTGTGGCTCCAGTGACTTTAAATTCTTGGTGAATCATTTTTAGAAACCAGTATTTTGAGAGGAACATTTTATTCGTAGGAATTCAAACCAGTTCCTTCATACTGCCAGTTCAAAACCACATTTTGTAAGGAAAAGCTTTCTCAAGAGAAGGACATGCAAAAGTGCAATCAGTGAAGTGTAATAAATAATAAGATGCATGCCCTTAGCCTACCAGAGTTCCTAAATGGACAGTGTAGCTGGTTAAAATGAGATGAGCTGTTCCTCATAACTCCAATGAGCATTAGCCACTGCCCTAAATAAGGCAGACTCACAAACTAAAAGTGAGTTTCTGACGCACCAAGGAATGTCCTATATACTTCTTGGGTTCTCCATGGGTCAGCCAGCTAATCTTTTACTTCACTGTTTCCACGCTTTCCAAAGGTTTTATTTACGTCTTGGTGATAAAAGGGAGTGTTTCTAGTGGTAGTGGGAAAAAATTGTGATAGTTTTGGCAAGAAATGTATAAAGTGTAGCTGTGAGGTATTTCAAAGGAGCTTGACGACTTGGGCATGATCACAAGGGAAGGTGGAGGAGAACTGAGGGGAGCAGGAGGAAGAAAGAGAGGAGTTGGATAGCAGAAAGAGTTTCATCCTTGAAAACATCTCCCTTTCTGTCTCTATCCTTTCCAGAGACTATGATGATTATTAACTGTCCTAGATCTCAACATAACTTTAGGCCTACCTTCATGATCTTGAAAGAACAGATGAGGATCTCATTATTCAGGACCACAGCATCAGCCCTGACAAATTCTGCTTCTTCTGCAGGTAACCCACCTCGTACAGAGTCACAGCTGAGGACAGTGCCTTCAGTCATCAGTGATATTCCTCCACTCCACAGGAAAATCGGCCTGTCAGTCTCCACTGGCTGTTGAAGGGTATCTTTCAAGAAGACTGCCTGAACTTTGCCCATGGTTTTAGCAATAGCTCAGTATCTGCTGGGTATTCACACACAGGCTGAAACTGGCTTTACAAGAGTTTTGTGAAGCTACTCAAATGTAATGGATGGAATTACTGTATCAAAAAAAAAAAAAAAAGACCTGGATCCATTGTCCTTTGAATTGGGCTGAAGGACTGGGAATTAAGGTGTTTCTTGTAGGAATTTCTTAGGTTAATCTACCCATGTCATAGCCTTAGGTAATCTGAATAGAGTGCGTGATTCTCAGTAGAGCCAGTAATCATTTAGTTAAATGAATCTCACCGGAACTGTCCATTTTGTTTAGGAAAAGAAAAATATTGTTTTAATGGAGAGTTATCCTGATTTTTATCCATATATGAAAGACAAATTTGTCTAAATTTCTGATAAATATTGTTTTCTAGTATTAATTGAAAGCTTCTTTAGAAAATAAAATATTTGCTAACCACTTTTACATTCATTAGGAAAAATGTGAAACAAGGGGAATCACACATTTTTCTGGCAGGTTCCTGACATTTTCTGGTTATCACTAGCAAAACTGGAATTTTATCTGTCATCCTGGATAAGGGAAGACATTTAATTTCAATTTTTATATTAAAAATACAAATAGAACATATTATTATTTAAATTAATATTTCAGTGCAGAAAAGTTTTCACACAAGGATCTGACAAATTCCTCAGATGACTTCACCAATCAGTAAAGCATAATAAAAAAATTATCTTTCCATTAGTTTTACTAGATCTCTGACTTTGCACAAACCAAAATAGTTCCTGTTCAAATGTCTTACTAATGGAATTAAAACAGTAATATCAAGGCTGGGAGATTCAGACACTGATTTAGTTATACTTTTATACATGTTCAAAATTCAATACTTATTTTTAAAGTAAAACAGATAGATAAAGATGGATATTATACCTCAATGTAGTTGCGTTGAAGTTTAAATCAACAAATCAATATTCATTTAAATTGTATGACTCAAGCTAAATGACCTTAATACACAAATTTAAAAGAAATTGTTTGATACAGCAAAGATAACATTAATTAAAAAGTAAGAAGAGTTATTGTCATTTCATCTCAAAAAACTTACTACCTTTAATATATACAGGGACCAAGGAAAGATTCATTTTACTAGTTACATTCATATTACAACATGACAGCTCAGGTATTCACGCTCCCTTCAGCTATAGACCTCTTTACTGCCAGGCAACAAATACAGGGTTTGGACTGAGCCAACTTGTCTTGTTCACCATGATCTCAATTTCCTTTAAATGAAAGGTTAAAGTTTTTGGCAGTGTGTTTCTAATCCTTAGCTTATTATGACAGCCTTGAAAAAATCACCCAGAGATCTATTGCACTTCTCCTTGCACCAGAAGAGTCAAGGGTGTCCATCTGAGATTACATAGCAGGTACACAGCAATACTAATGAACCTTCCCATTCATGTCCGTCAGATAGTGTTTCAAATACATAATGCCATCATTAGTATTTCAATGAAAAGGTGCTGAGCCATTGCTTTGGTTATAGATATTTATGCAACTTGTTGTGGTGCCTTGCTCTGGTTTTTGATGAGTTCTGCCTGTGGAAGATCAGATTTCCCTTACCTAAGAACTTTGGTGTAGAACCAGCAGAAAAGTACAGCAAAATATATACTTCTTCCAGTAAGGCTGTACTGGAGTGGTTTTTGACAAATCCAGTGGAACCAATCTCTAACAGGTTTATTTCCATGCCACCCTTGTCTCCCCTTCTTGTAGTCACAGAGCTGCACTCAGCACAGCAAGGGAGTCTTGCTTTTTCTTTTCTGCCCCTTCAGGCTTTGACACAGATACTCTCCTTCTCCCTATGTTTGTGTGTACATAAGTGTGGAAAGGGAGAGGAGAAAGTTTGAGGATAAAGTCCTTCTGTCTCCCTGTCCTTGACCTGGAGCTGATTAGGAGCCCTTTTCTACCACACCCACTGCCTCACACTACTGAGACATTAAATTCAATGACAAAGGATTTATAGAAGATATTAATGTTTCTAGGTTATATATAAGTACAGGTAAGAGTTGCCTTCTTCTATAGTTTGATCCTATTCCCACTCCAATCAAAATCAACTGCCCAGTTTTCTGTTAGCACTTTAATAAAAGAATATCTGAAGAATATGTACAATGAAAAAACCCTATTCAAATTTTAGATTTATTTAATAACAGCTGTGAAGATACTTAGAGAACAGTTTATATTTTACAATACCTACTATTGGTAGCTATAGATGAAGAGTGAAGTAATTTTAGGTAAATAGATAAAAAGATTGCTAAATTCTTTTTCCTTCAATAAGTTTACCTGCAATGCTGAGATGTCTGAGTATAAATAGGAAATGACAGAGGACTACTGCCTGTCCTGTACACTTTAGTCCAGAATTATGCTAGACAAGGTGCCATTTTCACCTTTTCCCTTAGCAATACTAAAGAAATACTAAAGAAACTAAATATGTGTATATATCAAATATACGTAGCTATCTATCTCCAGGGAACCAGTGGGGTAAAAGGGTTAAATTGTGTTTAACCAGAATGTATACTTAGTGTTCTTTATCTCCCTGGAACTTGTTAGCACTTGGAGGACCAATTCACTAAGAATGAATAATACTGTGAATGACATCAGCTTCCGCCAACATGCAAGAGGTTACTATGGTAATGGAGAAAGTTTTTCACAGTACAAAACAAGTACCATACTTGATATATTAGCCAGCCAAAGAAAGCAGTCACATATAAACTACAGCATCTTTCTAATGAATAGCCATTTATGCAGCATGCATGTTAGCAATTCTGCTGAGTTCCTCTGAACATCAAACTGTTGGCAGTTATACTGAAAAACTTGGCAGATTTACAAAAGTGTTAACATTTTGTTTTCAGCAGCTTGTTTTTTTTCTCTCTCAGAGCCCATATCTTCAGCATATTCACAGAGTCTTTAGCCAATGCCAACCAGGAAGGTCTCTGATCTGAGCTTAAAAGTACTGTATATGCACACTGAGCGGGCAGGATGTCCAAGCCATGCAAGTGACTCAAAATAGACTTTTTTATTTGTGGCAGAAGAACAGATGGCTTCTTTGTTAGTTGGTGCTTTCTTTTCTATTTGCTCACCACCTCTTCCATAAGAGTTTAATCCACAAAACAATACAGTATATTTCCTGATATGCAAAAGCCAGAAAATATTGAAACCTTCAAATCATAGCAGTGCACATAGATATATATATGTATGTATGGTTATTTCAGTAATGGATCAAAATCATATCAAACCACATAAATATCCTCTTGTGAAAAAAATAAAAGAGAAAATTTGAAAATAAATAATTCTAAACAGAGGCAAGGTATTATTTCCTTACTCCTTCCACTTTTCAAAAAAAAAAAAAAACCCTAGTAACTTCTGATTTTGTGTGGGGTTCTATCAAATCCTTTCTTGCAGAATGCTGAGAGATGATGGAAAGAAGAAATCTGAGAACAGTTACAGACCATTGATTTCAGGAGTCTGCTGCCAGATAACTCTGGGGTTTTCTACTGATGTAAATTATTGTAAACATTGTCCCAAAGGACTGAGGTATCATCTGAAGAGACCTTCATTGTTGTAGCTCACATCACATCTGGGGTTACCAGATGTTGTAACTAGATGTTTGGGTGAGGATCACCACTGACTGTCACTAGGTGTCGCTGTCGGAAGTAGCCGCAACAACAAGACTCTAATTCACACATTACAAGAACTGAAGACTCGAAGGCCTTAGAATTTTTTTATTGTGAGAGTCAGTATTTTTTATACACTTTTGTATGGTTATCATTTAGGTTACATGTTCATTGGTTACATAACTACTACAATAAATTCATTGGCTGCTATTTTGCTACAACATACTATTATTAGATACTCATAATCTAAGTTCTCTAAGTATTCTAAATGCCAGGTGTGGTATCACAGCTTTGTTGTTGTTCTCTGCTTTGGTTGTTCTGGTTTCTTGTTTCTGTGAACATTGAGTTTCTCATGGATAGACACAGTTCGTGCTAATATTGAAATGCTGGGCCTAGACAGGCTTGTTAACCTGTTATAAGATTCCACACTTCATCACAGCACTTTTTCCATGCTTCTTCAATGTATTTCCCTTGCCAAGGATGAAGAAGTGAGTAAAAAGCAAAGGAATGAATTACAGTGAATGAACTTTCATGCAATTCCAGCAAATAGTAGTAACCAATCTTGGATTCTGTCTTCTGCCACGTATGTAATACATTTTGGCTGTAGGTGCTGCCAAATATATACATTTAAAATACTGCCAAAATTAAACTTCACTTCCCAAGTCTTTCTGTGTATGATTCTCCAGTCATTCAATCTGCCATTGTTTTCATAGACATGAAAGGTTTTGCCAGTTACTCCTCTGCACTTCTTACCAACCTTTCAAATGAGGTTTTAAAATGGATTTTAATTTGAAAACACCTTTCATATGATGATTTTTTTTTATATATAAATTAATGTATTCCTAATCTAAAATTTGGATCCTGCCAGCTCTGTATTTTCAGCTTTAGAATTTCAAAGAATTTCTGTTCTTGACATCTGAACTAAATATTTTAAGGCTTTCTTTTTCATCGTGTTTAAACAATTTAGCTTCTTCTCTGTTGTCTCACCTATTACCATGCTAGTTGATATGTTGGTAATGTTTTTTGTTTGTTTCCGATATTGACTAAAAGGTAAACAAGAAGTGGAAAAAAATATAGAAAATCTTTCCATTTCATCTGGAATCCCATTCCTATATTTTTTTACAGCTTTGCTTTATCATTTCTAAGACATTTCACATTTAATTGCAGTTCTGTATGTGAAAGTTATGGCAGTTCCAAGAAGAGATACCCAGTCTTTGGAAATGGAGGAGACAGCAGCACAGATTATGCATGTTGGCCTGAGACCTGCAGCCTGACTGGTCTTAATGGGCTAGCACGATACTGGTGGCAGAACACACCCCACTTTCCTAAGCAGGAGTGCTCTCACTTTTGTTGGTAATTTTAGGCACTACAATAAAGACCAGAGATGATCATTTGGGTAGTACTTTTCCATACAACTCATGCAACTTACCTGCATTTTGACAAATATTTTTTGTTCTGGTCAGACCTTTTGCAACTCAGGCAGGAACATAACCAGGTTTCTGCTTTGTAGCAAGTTGTTTAATGTGCTAAAACCATCTTAACAGTGGCACTAACTTTCATTAAAGAAAAAAATCAAAACCCAGTACTCTTTTAAGTACTGCCACACCATAATCCCGAGAGGATGTGATCTGATGTTTTATGAAATGAAGCTTATTAGATCTGTATGCTTAAAGATAGTTAGATGGTTAGATATGCATCTTCTTTTAAGTGAACACTGGCCTTAGTACTGATATTCAGCTGTTTCCCACAGGCACTGCACTAACTAGGAAGACTTAGACACCTTTCAAATTAGTCACCACCTACATTTATCACTGAGGGTATTTCCTTCCCTTGGGTGTGTAGGAAAGTAACACCTAACAGCCTGTTAGGACCCAAAAAACTCACTTAGTAAGACTTCTGAAAGGCCTTACAGTTGTTCATGTACTTTGAGTTAGACACGTGGGAGAAATACCAACAAGATGTTCCCAAGAGGTCAAAGCAACAAAAAAACACTTTACTGGCAACTTTAGAAAATCAAGGAACTTTGGTTAAAGATTTAGAGCAACATTCACTCAACATAAAAAAACTTCTTAACACATTAACTTAGTCCATTCAGTTTAGCAAACTCTAAGCCCATTTGATTTTAAATTACTCAATAATTCCCCGAAGAGGGAATTAGAAGAACAAAGAGAAAGAGAGAAAGATGGAAAATATATAGGAAAGGACATACATAACTACCACACCTGGGTGCCAGCGATGTTCAGCTGACAGAAATTCCTAGAGGAGGCAGGGTCAACATGTGTGCATGCTGCATGTTCAGCCTTAAATACCCCTTGGTCTTCCTGGGCCCTTCTCCCAGGTGGGACTCCTGGTAATTTGGCCACTCAACAGCTGGATTAGGGGCTCCAGGGCTGGGACGTGGAGCATTGCCTGTGCTGTGCCAGGGGCTAGGGGACACTGCCAGGCTGGGATACAGGCCTGGGTTGGGCAGGTGGGTGTGCGGGCAAGGCCGGATCTGCCTCTTCCCCCACACACACCCAAAGAAATATCTCGAGCCAGCAATCCTTCCATTCTCTCCCATAGCCCTGGGGACAAGGCACTGGACATCCATTCTGCATCACACATGCTCTCCTGGTTGTGATGTTAGGAAGCTGGAGCAGGAGAACTGACCACAACCTTGCATCTGCAAATTCTTAACACAGATTTCCATCTCAGTGGGATCTCTGTTGAGCTGCAACATTTATGGACCTTTTATATACTCAACAGAATCAAGACACAAAATTTTATGCTCTGTTTCACAAATTTCAAAAGGTTAAGTACAAAATCAGGATAATGATTAATAGAGTACCCAGCACTGAATATAGCTGCTCACCCACACTTGCCAGTTTTATGAATGATGAATTGTTTTTCAGTTTCCTACTCCTCAATGGATCTTGACAATAATTTTTGTTTCATGAGACAGTAGTTTATTTTCTGTGTTATATTTATATAGAAAGAAACAAAAATGACCAAAATAATAAGTCAAGCTTCAAGAGTGTTCTAATGAAGAATACAAAGAAGAATTCCTCGCACTCCATCATTCTCCTCTGCCATGATGGTTATTTATCATTGGCAGTGTTTGCAATAACTGTTTTTCTGGCTTAAAGCCTAAAATGCATTTTTTCTACTTTATTTAAAATCAAAGGTACACTTCTGTGGCAAAATTTAAGATATTTCAGATTTGCTACATCCCTTTGCTTAGGACTGTTACAATTAAAAAAAAAATACATATAGATAGTTGTAAATTTAAAAAAAAAAAAAAAAAAAAAAACACTGTCTGATATATAGACGGTTGTAATTACACCACCAAGATCTACCAAAACAATGTATAGCATATAACAAGACAAGTTCAAAACAGCATGACTCTACCTCTACTCTGACAAAATACAAATGAATGAGCAGAGGAAGATATAGTATCAAATACCACATCATTATTTCTTGTTCCCTCATCAGCTTTGCCAGCATGAATTATTTATACTGGCTGAGCAACTAGAATCAGTCTCATTCACAACTACACACAGGTGACAAAATGTAACAATGATAATGATGGTAATCTTTTATTGCCCTCAGTTATTTATCTACTACTTATGGTTATGAACCTGCATTTTTGAGTCTTCTACTACTTCATTTACATAGCATAAGATATCTGAAAAAGGTGACTAGCTAGATTTTTTGAGTGTTTGGAATCCTGAGACAGTTTTGAATTCAGGCAGTTGAGGCCAGCACAATTTTCTCATCCCTCAACTCTCTCTCACAGCCCCTTGATGACTACAGAATTTGATGTTACGTAGCTTGGACAGTGCTCTAAGCTAACTAAGGAAGTGATTATCCTTGGCTGGGAATTTCAGAGATAATGTTGGAGTAATTTTTAAGTTCCCTTACCCTGCTGTAAGCATTATTATTCTTCCTACAAGCATCTGATTTAAATCTGCTGTTTGGATACTTGTGACTCTGACGTTGCATTAAAGGCCTCAAAATCTCAACACATTCCTGTACTATTTCACTCATGCCCGTTTTATCTCCCTTGTTCTGCCCACTGTCCCCTCTTTCCACCATTTGAGCAATACATAGAAATGCATACAGTCCTCAGGTATTGTTGTCTTGCTTCTGAATGCACTTTTCTATTTGAAGCAGTTTGCAAATGAGATACTATTAGATGACTTGACATTAGAAGAACAAGATGTCAGATAAGTGAATAGCTGGCGAGGAGAGACAATAGAGGCTGGCTGTGAAATCCCACAGTATTTCAAGCAGTTTGTGCCTTCAGCAGAAGACAAATCATTGTGTATTAGAGCGTCAGAGAGGAAAGCAAAGATGAATGTGGGAATCAGTCTCTGAATGTGTCTTGAGACCGATGCTTATCATATAAGTAATGTACAGTGGGTGAGGTGGCTACACTCTGCAACTACGAGGCAGAGACCAGAGCTTTGAATGGACTCCAGAGATGGAAGAGGCTAATCCTAAAAGGCTGACACTCAGTGATTCAACAGAGTAGAATTTAAAGAAAAGGCAAAACGCAGGCAAGAGATGAAAATAAGAGTACTGGGTGGTGTGATACAAGAGCTAGAGAAGAAAGATGACTAGGAAGGAGAAGTGGACCTGCCCTTCTCTGGAACAATCAGAAAGCAAATCCTGGTCTTCATGTTCTGACTTTTAGTCTGGTTCATTAATTTTAATATTGTTATCCTTTTACCACTTCTGGATGCCACATTGGAGGTGACCATTCCCAACCAAAATGTTCAGGAGAGCTGTATCTTTTTTATCTTCTTCCTCTCTACCTGAATTTTGAGATATTCTTGACCACCTTTCTCTTTTATTTGTAGAATTTCCTTCAGCTGCCAAATAGGACCTACAAAGTAGGAATAGTGTGGTGTTGATGTTTTTTAGGCATGGCTTTTATTAGGGCTGCAGCAAAATGTCAGATTGTTCTGTGAAGAATAAAAAGTAGGTTTAGTAAGCAAGTAACAGAGGACTTGGAAGCCACATTTCACATGGCTGACTGACTGCCAGACTTCAAAACTCTGGCAAAGAGCTTGCTGCCACACTGTACTGCATCTTTGCCCTAGTTTGAGTTTTAAATAGGAATTATCTGCCAGCTTTCAGTTATAATGAAACAAGTAGGAAAGCAGTCTCATGCTATATATAGTATTTGGAATTTAAGCTCAAGCAATAACAGGAAAACCTAATCTATGATTCTTCCCCTGAAGGTATGAGAGAGAGAAGCAGAAGAAGAATTGACGAAAATGGCAAAAATGTCCAGAAGGACATCCTAGGCATGTCCCTGCTATCGTCCTTCTCTAGATAACAGCCCCCCTGCCCTCCACACTAGCTGCCTGACTCGTCAATGGGAACTTTTTGAAAAACTGATTTTTATTTAAATAGACAAAGCAAATTATTTGAGAAAAAAAAATTTGACATGACCTTCCCCCACCTTGGTTTTCTATGTTTTAAGAGATTTTTAAATTTCTTTTGCTGTGATTTCTCTCATTCAAATGAAAGCAAGAATTCTGTGGTTTGTGGCTTCATCCAGGTTCTGGGAGATGCGACTTCAATACTTCCTTTGGCTGAGAGAATTTAAATTCATATCTGCTATTGAGGATCCAAGCCATTAGACTAATTTCCATTCTTCACAGGTTGAAACTGCTCTTCTTTCTTGTTTTTTTTTTTGTCAGAGTGGTTGGTGCTTCACACTCACAAAATCCTCTTTTTCTGCTGACCACTTCTGGCTACTGAAGACTGCCCAGGGAATGGTGGTTCTTGCTAGATATGGAAGGGTTAATGTGGCCTTCCCTTTTATAAGATTATTCAACTTGACAGCCTGGCTCACGAGATCACACAACCTAACCCCACAAGTTAATCAACCGTGTAACTAACTGCTGCCAAATCCATGCCAGTTAGGATTGCCTACATTCATGTCAAGAGGGCATCCATGTGTTCCCATCTGGAACGATTCCTCACACATTTACACCTAATTCAGACAAACCTCAGCAATAACACTGGGCTAAAATCAAAGGTGAATTAAAAAAACCTGAATTAAGCATTTCCTAGAAGTTATAGGGGAAGACTGGCATACATCACAATTCAAAGAAAGGAAAGGAGGAAGCCAAACTAAACATCTCCCAAAGAGGGGGCAAAAAGTAGCTAGACAGAACATTTGTTGTGGGTGATTTTTTAACAGCTGCTTTTACTTTCAGAATAGCCTGGAATATTGGTGGCAAGAATCTTAAAATAATGGTACAATATTTTTATTCTGATAATCCATTTCATAGATTTGTTGTTGGTTTATTCTAAGCCCTAAATTTGCACAAACCCATACAGACAGGTATCCATGTCTAGCTACAAAAAACCAAACTCTGCATAGGTTTCACACACTTCTTGAGGCATATACATTCACACAGGAAGATGTCAAATATTACAGTCACATCATGGAATTCTGAATGTGAAGAACTAACAACATGGCTGCATTGTTAAGAATGTTGTAAAATATTGTTCTCGCTACTGCTTCATAGTTGTACAAAGAAGTTGAAAAATTCAGCAAAGCAGAAGAAAAACGTTGCGTGCTTGGGTTGTGTGATGGTTTGCATGCAGGGCAGTGGAATAGATCTCAAAGTGTGGGCTACATATGAAGCTCTGCTACAGGTTTTGTGTCATTCTGTGATTTCCCCACTTTGCCTCGTCTTCATAAGACACGTAAAAATTAGGAAATGGAATATTAATTACTGAGCTTATTTTATTGTAACACTGCTGAGCACTGCTACTATGAATACAGCCACTATTATGCACGTGTAAAAAAGGGATATACTTGTCCTAGAGAACACTAGTGGCTGATTAGACTCTCTGGAGTTACTGCATTCCAAACAATTAATCAGATCCATGGTATCCAAATTGGTCAGGAAAGCTACAGACATTAAAAATGGGAGGTTTTTGGCCTGCAAGCAAACAGAGGTTGACATGAACTCAGAAGACCTGTCATCAGGCCACCCATTAACAAGGATTTCACCATTAATTATTTCCTCTCAATACAAGACTGGTGCAAGAAATAAAGAGCAACTAACATGGTTTAATGAGTTTATTGCATAAATGTAAACTCTTTCAGTTTGTGCTGCATTTGCATATATTTTGAATCATTAAAAATTAAGTAGAAAGCATCAAAATTTAAAAAGATAAGGGTATAGAGAAAAAATAATTTGAAGATACATAGATTTGATAGAATAGTAACAGAGATTTAAGACACTGACATTCCATATTAACATGCCTTCATTGTATTAACAGTGCTAGAATGAATAGCTGTGCTATATGCAGGGGCTTTAGCAAAAAAGAATGATCATGTTAGCTCAGTCCCTGTGAATAATGTATGAGGCTGAATTCAACTTATTTGCCTCATCTTGCATTCAGTCTGAAACCCCCATAAAACAAAGGACTGCACTTAGCATTAAGTAACAATTTCTTGTTTTAACTTCCATATCATTATTTCTGTGCAGACATTGGTTAGAAAATTGCATATGGAGTGATTTTCCATTTATTAGAATTTTCAGATGCAGTCTCAGTGTCAGATGGAGGCCAGTCTGGGAGTTCTTCTATTTTTCCCATTTAAATCCTTTAGGCCCTCAATGCATTTTTAATAGGCCATAGAAGAATCAATTAAATCTTGTTATTTGTATGCATTACAGGGTTATGCTCTTGTGGGTATCTGGCTAGTGTTAATTAACCGCGGAAGAAAGTGTTTTGCGCTTTTAAATGGTGTAAAATGCTATATTCACAAGTTAAGGATCTAACAACAGTTTGGAATGGAAAAGTCTTATTAATAATAGCAATGTATTAGTGAGTTATGACTTCCAGCTGAAGAAAGTTATGTGGAAAAGAAGACTTCATTATCACCTCTATTTAAATCAACCTATTTTTCTAATTTTATTCTTTTAAAGAAAATTATACTTTATAATCACTTTGAAAACTTTAGCTACCTGGAACAGTAATGACCTTGAAATAATGAAGTCACCCACTCTTCCATAGCAGACAAAAAGGTTCCTGAGGAACATACCATGGAGTTCTGAGGAATCTTTCTAGCCCTGCTTATACTTGGAAAACTCAACCTGCCCCAGTCCTAACTGGGTTAACACAGAAACTATATCCAAAAGAAAACAGTGAGGATGAAGAAAACAAAAGATATTCAGGTCATTTCATTCAGTTGCTGTTTGTAGTTTTTCTGATCTACAATGTAAAGAGGCAAGAGCAGAGTCCTGTCAACAAGCAACCCTTAGAAAATCAGACTCACAAGGATGTCTAATGGCCAGTTTTGGCTGCAATGGGTTTTAACTGTAGCAGGAGAGCAGAAAGGCATTTTCACAGTAACCCACGTGTTGCAAGGGATGGAGGGAGTACAATAATCAGGGCAAATGGAACTGAAAGGTGGTAAGAATGTACAATCATAGAATATCCTAAATTGGAAGGGACTCACAAGAATCTTCGTTGTCCGCTCCTGGCCCTGCACAGGAAAGCCTCAAGAATCACACCATGTTCCTGAGAGCATTGTTTAAATGCTTCTTGAACTCTGTCAGGCTGGTGCTGTCACCACTTCCCTGGGGAGCCCGTTCCAGTGCCCAACCACCCTCTGGATGAAGAACTTTTTTCCTGATATCCAACCCAAACCTTCCCTGACACAATTCAGGCCGTTCCCTCACATCCTGTGACTGATCACCACAGAGAAGAGATCAGTGCCTGCCCCTCCTCTTACCCTCACGAGGAAGTTCTAGAATACAATAAGGTCTCCTCTCAGCCTCCTCCTCTCCAGGCTGAACAGACCAAGTGACCTCAGCCACTCCTCATATGGCTTCCCCTTCAGACCCGTCACCATCCTTGTGGTCCTTCTTTGGACACTCTCTAATAGTTCAATGTCTTTTTTTTATGCCTTCAACCCTCGAGGTGAGGCTGCCCCAGCACAGAGCAGAGCGGGACAATCCCCTCCCTTGCCCGGCTGGCGATGCTGTGCCTGATGCCCTCAGGACAGGGTTGGCCCTCCTGGCTGCCAGGGCACTGCTGACTCATGTTCAACCTGCCATTGACCAGGACCCGCAGGTCCCTTTCCTGGCACTGCTTTCCAACATCTCCTTCCCCCATCTGTACATCCAGGGTTGACCCATCCCAGGTGCAAAGTCTGGAACTTGTCCTTGTTAAACTTCATACACTTGATGATTGCCGAGCTCTCTAGTTTGTCAAGGTCTCTCTGCAGGCCTCTCTGCCTTTGAGGGAGTCAGCAGCCTACTTCCAGTTTACCATCATCAGCAAACTTCCTCAGGATACCTTTGAGTAGTGCATCCAAATCATTTATGGACAAGTTGACTTAATGAAGGAGAATCAAATGTGATGGTAACAGATATGTGTCCAGCAGTACTACATCCTCATCCCCCTGCTTTCCCATTGCTGGGGAAAAGCAACTTTTTTACTCAATTACTGCTTCTGAAGAGGAACAGTGGCTTTACACATACTAATCTCCTGATGAACATCTTTCAGGCATAGTGCTCTAGATCTCCTGCATGAAAGTCCCTGCAAAGCCAGAGGATTTTTGCCTTAGTCCTGCTATATCATTGCCTGTCTAAAAAATGAAGATGTTATCAATTTATCATAGTGTCCCTCACAAACAGCATCCTGGCTTTGTAACACTGGTCACAGGAGAACTGCAGGGCCATGTATGCCTGAAGAGCCAAAAGTAAAACCCAGAGGACAATCCAGAAAAAAATTACTGTGATACTTTAAAAGGAAAAGGTATCTTGGCATATAGTTTAATATTTTTAAATGATATTGTAATGTTTAAATATGTAATTAAATGCTGCACATGATGCACAAATGACAGTCACTTTCAGTTTGCCGATGCTATTGTGTTATTTTATGCAATGACTTTTCTTGTTGCTTTGGGCAGACCATGTTATATAAAAAATCCAGTCCTTCAAGACAAGGCTGAAGACAGTGAATAGTTGTTTGAAGTGGAATTTAGTTTAGAAGATATTCAACAATTTTTTTTTCCCTTGGAATTTATGATTGATGTGTCTTAAATTACTTGTGGTTCTCACTACAGTCTTTGGTAAGCTCAGGAAAGATCCATTTGGACTAAGTACTATTATAAAAAAGCTTCCCTTCATGCTAATATGAGGACTTTCATCTTGTCCTGCTGTGACAGAAGAACAACAACATTTTCCTGGAGCAACTGACATCCATTAAGGTATCCTATCATTCATCAAGCATAAACAGTTTGCTAAGCCAAGTCCTGTCTATGAGAACAAAAACATCCCCATATTTCTAAGGAGGCAGAACACACGTTGTCATGTCTCAGTAAGGAGCTGGATAAATATTGTAAAATATTGTTTCAGTAGAGCAGATGTTCAAACCATATTGACACCTACTAACAAACTCGGACCCCCCTGGGGCAAGAAACTTTATTTACGATGGAACTGAATTGTGTCTGAATGTATGAGCAGGATCCTACCTAAGGCAAAGAATAAGATTATTTTACCATTTTTTAAAAAAATAAACCAAACGCAAATACAGACCCACAATTTTTGCATCAGTTTCAGAAATGAGAAACCGTCTAATGGTTGTTAACATAAGCTGAGAAAGAACAAAAAAAAATTACAAATTTCAGGCATTTAAAACTTTTTTAAAAGCTGTTGTATTTCTAGATATGTGAACAAGTCTGATCTCAGCATTTTGTTTCAATTAGCATATAGACTGTCATCTGAAAACAAGATCCAACAGAGGACAAAATAAAGTCTATATAAAGTAAATTGCATGTGTATTTTATTCTATATTAAGGAGCACCATAAAATAGCTCCAGGAGATCCCTCAGGGCTTTTCTAAATTATCATTTCCTAAAAATAGCTACAGTACTGCTGTGCTATAATCTGCATTTCAACCTGCTTTGTTTTAAAACTGGAGTCCTAGAATCGCTGTAGAATATTCTTAGCAGGAAACTGTTGGGATAGAGAACAGGCAAAATTAGCATCCTAGGTTTTATATGAACTCCATGAGCACAGGGCCTACACTGCTGCAGAATTAGTTTTTTTGCAGTTTTCCAAATACACAGATTTCTCATGGATTGTAAAAATAAAAACAGTTATTTTATATAGAGATGAAATCATAGGAACTTTGAGCATTCTTGGACCATAAATGCAGCACAATTCTCAGTGAGATCTAATTATTAGAAAAAACAGCAGACAACATACATGAAGCCATGACACTAAAAAGAATGAGGTAATGAAAATAAAGTTAAGCCTCAATCTAGAGAGTCAGAATGACACAGATCCCACATAAAATCATAGAATCATAGAATGGTTTGGGTTGGAAGGGACCTTAAATATCATCTGGTTCCAACCCCTCTGCCATGGACAGGGACACCTTGGAGACCTGTCACTAGACCAGGTTGCTCAGAGTATATCCCCCTCTACATTTTCTTTTTATGAAGTTAATAAAGCCTAGTGAAAAGGAAAAGATATAAAGTTTAGAGGAATCAATTTCCTATTAAATATTAAGGCCAAATCATGAACTGAACATTAATTTACTTTGCTGGAAACTCTATCCTTGATTCCTATATTCTACACACTAATCTGTTCATCCTGACAGTGAGCTACCCACAGCTACTGCAACATCATCTGAACTTATTTATTTATTTATTTTGCAGGGCACAGTTCACCTCTTTCCAGGGAGTAAGTACCCTATTTATACCTCTTTATTCTTAAATTGAAATTCCTCCAAGAGTTCAAACATAAAGCATAAACTGTCTGTAGAGAAAAACTCACCAGAAGCTGTATTAATATGCATTTTGGCATATTAGGTTCTATATTAAGAGCATTTATACCATTCAAACAATCTCACTAGCATCAAGCCTTTGGCTGTCAAAGAAAAAGATCCTGCGTACTGCAGATAAGCTCCTCCAAAGCCCTTATTTGTAAACATAGTGCAGCTGCCAAGTGCCTCAGAATTCTCTTGCGTTACCTGATCACGTAGTTGGGAGCAGACTGTAGAACAGACTTTGTCAGCTTGCAAACAGAATGCGTGTCTCCCGATCTGCAACAGATCTTTCAAGTATTAAAAATACATAAAGATAAGGTGCTATTCAAATCCTACATTTACTGGTTTACAACTTATAATGCCAAATTATTGCTCAGGGCAGTGGCTCCATCCTCCCCCCCCTTCCTTCTTCTGTCTTTAATTTTAGACTGTACATTATTAATTGGATAAAATCGCCTCCCCCCATTTATATTTTTAAGAGATTAAATAAATCTCAACTATGTCAACTGGGATACTGGAAAAACTAATTTTTACCACTTGCACTTTTTTTTGCCAAACAAAAAATACAGAATACAGACAAACTGAGAGAGAAATGTTTAAAACAATTGTTCAACACCTTTGCCCTGTAAAAAATAAGTGCGATAATAAGGAAAAGAGGACTTATTATCCAGTCAGGCATTATCTGGCAGTCAGAAAGGCAACATATTTTTGGTAACATGAATTCATGTGTTTTTCTGTCCAAAAGAATGTATATTAGAAGTGGTATGTACAAATGATCAGGACACAGGAGCTTTAGAGTAATACATATCATTAATAAAAAAGAGTGATAGAGCTGCCAATAACTTCAGCAGGAACAATTTTTACTATAACTTTATTGTATTTTTTTCCCTATAGCTTTACAACTATCTGGTCAGACAACTGTTATTACTCCTTCCCCTGTAATCCAGTTTCTCTCCTTAATCAGAAAAGGAGTATAAATTCAATTCCAGTAAATGAGTTCACTGAAGAAGTCTCATTTTGAGTAACTTTTTTCTTTCAAGTGTGACAACAAATTTCACATCTTTGGCAAGTGTGACCATGTTTTCACATTAGTCCTTTGCAAACTGCCCTCAGCAGGTGTCAGCCTGAGGTGCTCTGCTCCCATACTCTCACGTACTGCCTCTCTGGGCATATTTTTCTTTCTCCAACAGTGTGCTACCTCTTCTTGAAATCTGTGCAACATGTTTGTGAGAGGGATAGACACAGTGAAGAATCACAAATTATATAATTTAATGCCAAAATCTGTCAGTATGTTTAAAAACATTAAGTCCCAGTTGAAAATGGGTAAATTACTAAATAAATGCAAGTATTGTTTTTAGCATTGTTTTGTATGTCTTACAAGTAAAGTTTATATTTAAACCCTATAAATACTGTGTACCAGGGGAGAATTGTCATCTGTGTCTGTAGTGGGTTCACCCTAGCTGGCACTCAGCCTTGTACTTTTTCCCTTTTCTGCAGATGGTGAGAAGACACAAGAAAGGATAAAAGACTTGTGGATCATTTTTGTGACATTTTTATCTGAAAAGCAAAAGTTGCACACATAAGCTAGGCTAAATAAGGAATTCATTCATTACTACCCCTTGGCAGAGAGATGTTCAGCCACTTCTTGGCCAGCAGACCCTCAGTTGAATAACGCTTGCTTGCACAGGCAAACACTATCACAACAAATGTCCCCCCGTTCTTCTTGACTGGAGCTGTTCTAGCTGAAGCACACCATGCTGCATGGAGTATCCCTTTTGTCAGGTTGGGGCTGCTGGACAGGCAGTGATCCCTGCCAGCCTTGTACCACCTCCAGCTTGTGGCCTTTTGGATAGGGGTGGGTGGTGGGGGCAGAGAATCCAGTAGGTTTCATTTTCCACCCTGGGTGTCAAAGTTTTTTCTCTCCTTTATCTCCAAAAGTGGGAGTGGCAAGAGGCTGACAGAAGACACTGCCTGCCTGCGTGGCAGACCCAAATTGACCATATTCCATTCCATGGAATATTGTGCTCATCAAGAAAAACTCAGGACAAAGAAGTGAAACAGAGGGTTTAGCAACGGCATGAAAGGAGTGAAAGAACATAACTGGCATAACAAAGACAAATCAGTAACGCAGTAGCACACTAAAGCTTGCATTTCTCTGTTTGGGCCACTGGATTTTGTTACTCAGCTCTTTGTGGTCTTGACAGGTTTTTTGCCTGTGAAAAGACCCTTTGGTAAGTTTCATTATTCACAGGAATATGAAATGTTATGTTCTGCCATCAAGATGACCAATGTCTCTTCTTCCTCCTTAACCTTTGAATCAACCTATACAGCACAAAATCAGTGTGTCAGCTTCGTGCCCACAGGTACTTCTCATCTTGCTGCTGTTTTGTAGCTGGGGAAAATCATAGCAGCTACCACATCTAATGTGGAAATCAATTTCAAAAGTGGCTCTGTGTCTTCTTTCCAAGAGGAAGTCCGATTTCCAACAGATTGAACTCATTAGAATGTGTTTCTTAAAGGAAAGATATTTCAGTTCACTTCAATGAACTAGTTTTCTGGGTTCTTAACATTGATACTGAGTGCTTGTGTATGGGAAACAAGGAGAGTAAGAGGCTTTTGGAATCTTTTTGAATCTCCTTGACTTTGATTTTAGACAATTAATATATAAACAGGAAATTAATAGAAGTCTGTAATTATTTTATTTTTCTCAGAACAGGTCAGAACAACTGAAGTATCATGCAGGTCACGATAAGAAAATTTTATCACATACAACTTGCAATAGCCTTCTCTAAGCACTTCTGCAATGCCCTTGAATTAATTCCTTGTTCTGCAAGGGTTGAATAAATTCCTTGTTCTGCTTTGGCTGCCTGCATGACTTTTGCTTTACCTACTAAACTGTCTTTATCTCAACCCTTGTGTTTTCTCACTTCTGCTGGTCGGATTCTCTCCTCCATCCCAGCATGTGGGAGGGAATGAGCACTGGGTGGGGCTGAGCTGCCAACTGGGGTTAAAGCTGCCAACAGGGCCATGCCTTCATGGGTTGGTGGAGGTGTGGTGGGACAGGGGACACCACAGAAGTGCTGCCAGGCATGGATGCAGCAGGCTGGCTTTTTTAGGAAGGACAGTGCCAGGGCACAGTCAGGGGTGGGTGTTCCATAAGGGTCTGGATCTGCAGGGGATCACCATGGGTTCTGTCTGGGCAGTATTGAGCAGCCAGGCCCCTTCCTACTGTCTCAGCTAAGGAACAGGGCAGGACGAGGAGCAGCCTGGGCAGCTCCAGCCCCAGCCCCAGGGATCAGGCAAGGTCACAGTGACAAACAGGTCTGAGGTCAAGCTGAGAAGTCTGCCATTGTCATAGGAGACATTCATAGTGGGTCCTCCTCATGCTGGTTTTCCTTGTGTTAAAAATCCTACTCTTTGCAGAGATGTAGTGTCACTGCCGCTCAGGAATAGGCCAGGTGGCTGTCACCAAGCCTGACTAGAAGCCATTAAAATCACTGAATTAGGGCTGGTGTGAAACAAAAAATATTTTGATCCACTTGATTTAATTAAAAACTGATCTGTCAGTTACATGCACTGAACTTTACATTTAAAAAAAGAAAGAAAACTCAGCAGTTAAAAAGCACTAAAAATACCTTTCACATATATGTAATCACAATATCATATAGAAATAGATTCTGGATTTAACAAAGTAGATTTTTTTTTCCCCATGAAATAATGAAATTCCCCTGAAATAATTCAGATTGTGCAATGTTCCATAATCTTACCAGCAGAAAAAAGTGAAGTGTAGCCACCAAGTTCTGGTATGGGGGAGTTATCCAGTCTCATGGATGGGAGCCTTTGCGAGTCGGCACAAACTTCCCTCTAGGTTCTGCAGTGGAATAATATCCCAAACATAAAGAGAAACAAATCACTTTCAGTGCAGAAATCTTGGCATTTAAATCTCTTTCAACCTTTAGTTTTTTATCTCCTGTGGAGTGTCTAATTTCTCTTGTAAGAAAGTCAGCTGTTCATTTAAGAAAAGAGTTTGCAAATGCTTTGTATTAATGATATAGTTAATCAAATGCTGCAAAATGCTGAAAAAAAAAAAAAACCCAAGGAGAAACAATTATTGCAAATATTGTTCCACTTTTGTTTCGTAGGATTCAATTTGACAGAGAGTGGTTGGTGCTGGAATTCAGTGAAATATGATTTCCTTGAGAGGAAAGGTGATAGCTACAGATCTAGGACTTTCTTCAACTGAAAAGACTTACAAAATATACTAAATTTTTCTACTTGCTCAAATACTTGCCTTTTTTTTTTTTTTTCAGAATGTCAGTCATTTCAAAAACAATTTGGAGACTTCCTGTGGTAAAGTTGCCAACTAATTCATCGTAATACTTAACCCTGTGTGTCATCTAAGCAGCTTCACTGGGATTTCTTCACTAATTATGCCATAGTTTCTTGCAGGGAAGAAATTTTTCCTGGGTGGTAGCCATAGTGTTATTTTAATTTTGTCACAATGATTTGTTTTGCATACAACAGGCATTCATGCATAGAAGAATAAAGATATGATAGTAATACTAAAATATTTCTGCTATGACTAATATATTAAAATAGGAAAAAAAATCAGTCAGTGACACTCAGTCTAGAATAAAGAGTGCTAACATGGTAATGTAACATTCCAGATAAAGCCTTCACATTGCTATTGTAGCTTAGCTGTGTGTTTTGTACTGAAAGTATGTAGCTGAACATAGCTGGGAATCAGTGAAAATTAAAAATAAGATAAATGTTCCTCACAAAGTAAATGAGCTAATCTTTGCAATGGATTTGCTTGCAATACTCACTTTGTTCTCGGATTTAAGTAGGAGGACCTATTAACCTGCTTCTCAGCAGTAGAGAAAATTAATCCACCCAGTCTAAATAAGGCAATTGTAAATGAAAGGTTTTCCTGTAGATTTGTTACTCTCCCACAACTCTACAGCAGACAGATGGATACTTACATATAAATAGCAAAATGTGGAGGATGCTGATGCTGCTTGGGACCACAATTCATTTAGAAGTGTATTAACCAGCAAGCTATTTTTCTGTATTTAGTAACAGTTGCTATTTTTTTCTGTGGGTTTCAAACAAACAAAACCAGCATGAGCTTTGAGATACTATTGATTCCTTTTGTATGGAGAGGTCCTTTTGCAACTCTTGACCAAACACAAAAATATACATCTGACAAGAAAAAAGAAGAAACAAGAAAAAAAAGAAAAGGAAAATCTTTGAAAGAGGATTCGCAATCCACAAAGTACAGTGAGACTGTCTCTTGAAAATGACCCAAAGAGCTGCAGTAATACTTAACTCTGAGAGGCAGTGTGAGAGGCCCTAGGACACAGGCATCAGGAGACCTGGCATGTTGCTCTGCCCACAGAAAAAAAAAAGACAGCATTTATTTTAACTACAATGGGGCCAAAATGTTGGTCTGGTCTCTTCCTCCACAGCTCCACCATGAATATCCCATGAGACTGTGATTAAAATGTTACTATTCTGTGTCCATTTCTTCATTTGTTGAAAAAAAATAGTGAAATAGAATTTGTTGCTTCCCATCCTTCAATCATTATCTAGCTATGTAAATATCTAAAGATGTTTTAACTAGCCATACTATATGAAGCAAGTGCTTCCTGCTGAGTTTTATTAATTTACAGTGAAACAGAAATAATTATACTTGCCTGCCTTTGTAATATGTTTTCAGATCTGTAAATGAAATGTTTAATATGAAAAGCTTGATGAAAGTTAAATATTTTAGAAATAAATATCATGTGAGTACAAATGCATGAAAGTTATATTATGAAATGCAATTAAAGCATTGGCTGTAATTTATTTGCATGACTATTGACTCACTTCATATTTGTTTTCACATATAGAAATTTTACCACACAAATGATTCACACAATTCACATATGACGTATTGGTGACCGTAGACAGAAGATAAAGATAATATGTACTTGTTTAAATATAATACACTTCTACTTTTTTTTTTTTTTGCTGAAGTTTAAACTTAGTGTAAAACAAATATTGGCTAATATTTCACTACTAAATTGAGTATAGCTGAAATCTTATTTGAAAAATTCTGACATTACATACTTTCTATTTTTCATCAACACAACTCAAAGTTGTAAGATGAAAGAACATTTTGTACTAACAATTAGTAGATAAATAATTATAATCTTGATAGCCATAGCAATAATTTGGTTTTGGGTAGAAGTTAAATTAACAGAAAAAATACCTTTAAATGGAAACAACTTACAACATTTTAAGTATTTAACCTAGTCCCCAAGAGTCTTTGCCCATTTGTCATCTAATTATTTGAGTAATGTGAGTAGGGCAAGTATTTCTGACATGACCAGAAGTTCACAGAAATGAGCTTTGGAAATAGGACTATTGGGTCAAATCATCAAAGAAATCCATTATGGAAAGAATACTCATGTATATTGTGTGACTACTTCAGTGCCTCACCAAAATATATAAAAATTGCGAAGAATGTTAAATAGGTTAAATAAAATCCTGAGCACAATATTTCCCCAGATAAGTGTCAAAGCAGGGAGTAAGTTCCATGAGCAGATTAAGGGAAAAAGGACCCAAAACAAAAACCAACATGACACCAAAAAAACCCATTGCATATTAAAAAAAACCCTTATATTCACCTCTCTTGGTTGTTACACAGCCTATAAAGTCTACTTTGAAACTTTCCCACATAGTAAGGGAGACTGTGAATTTACAGGACAGTGTTCTCAAACTATTTAAACTTCAGTCTTTAGGTAGCTGACTCTATCCATTTTGTTCTCTTCTCTGACTCAGCTCCCACCATTTTCTTTTTCATTTTCAGTAGCTTCTGAATCATGATGCCCAAGGCACTGCCTTCCGCCTCCTTCTTTCATAATTCCTCCTCAGAACATCACATTCTCTTCAGGATCCTCAACTGTAAGTCTTCAATACCTGGAAAGTTTGCTTCAAAAGATAGTTCTGTCAGCAGCCAAACTAATCATATTTTCTTTCCTTCATATCTTGTGCTCACAGATTCTTTAGCATCGAAGAATAAGTTTATAAGCCTTTCACTCTCTGTGGCTAGCAGTAACCCAGCAGTTTCTCACCCATCTTAAACAAACTTTAAAGTTCTGAATGTGCTTGTCATATCTGTACTTTTTATTAAGTCCATTTGAAGTTGTTCAGCAGATTCAAAATGCACAAGGTCAAAGAACACAGCAGTATAAATCCCATTTCCTTTAAAGAGTACACTTAAAAATACTCTTTCAGCAGGTGGGCACTTTGCATTTGTTATTGATTTGCAATTATTATTAAATCTTAGATGCAGAGATCAGTTCTTAGTTTCTTCTGTGACATACATGAAATTTTCACGCTACATAAACCTTGACTTAAAAAAACCTAAAAACTACATATAAATGCACATTGACACAGTAGCTTAATACAAACAAACTGATGATTCATCCTTGAGGCAAAACAAACACCCGAAGTTTCAGTCTTCCATAAATGCACACATCAAATCACTCCAGGAAAGTGGATCATTGTGGATAAAATGACACTATTACAAACTAATATAGGAACTATGTAATTTCTAGCAAATTGTGTTCAGCATTGCAAATCCAATATAGTGTGTGATACAGTACTTCAGAGAGAATGTGCATTGAATAGAAAATATCTGGGACTTGTTTTTCCTGGCAGACTTGCTAAGTACTTTCTAATTTCATGCAGAGGAATAAAAGGCAAAAATTAACGTGATGATCTCTTCCAATTTAAAATCTAAATGTTGCTTTTGTTTTGGAGCTCACTTTATGTATATCAATACAAATCATAGCTCATTAAATCATCTGGCAGTATTTGTCCCAGTCTTCACATACATATTTAGAGATATTGAGGAAGTATCTAGGTAAGCATTTACCATAAACAAATTACAATTCTTACAATGGAAAGAAGTATATTTTCTGGGAGGTCTACAAGTAAATTTGTTGAACTATCTTCTTGTCATATTAGCGTTGGATCCTAGTTTGATGCTTGTGCTGAATTTGGCTGGGATAGGATTGATTGTCTTCATAGTGGCTAGTATGAGGTTGTGTTTTGGATTCATGCTGAACACAGGGTTGATAATATAGAGATGTTTTCGTTATTGCTGAGCAGAGCTTGTGCAAAGCCAAGGCCTTTTCTGCTTTTCCTACTCACACACTGGTGAGGAAGTTGGGAGTGCCTAGGAGGCTGGGAGGGGACAGAGCCATCACAGGTGACCCCAACTGACCAAAGGGATATTCCAAACCATATGACATCATGTTCAGTGTATAGAATGGGGGGGAAAAGAAGAACAGGAGAAACATTTGGAATGATGGCATTTGTCTTTGCAAGTAACCATTCCATGCGATGAGGCCCTGCTCTCCTGGAGATGGTTGAGCACCTGCCCGCCCATGGGCAGTAGTGAATTAATTCTTTGTTTTTCTTTGTTTGTGTGTGTGGCCTTTGCTTTCCCTATTAAACCATCTTTGCTCCCATGGGTTTCCTAACTTTTACCCTTCCAATTCTCTCCCCAGTCCTGCTGCTGAGGGAGTGAGCGAGCAGCTGCATGGGGCTTAGCTGGGGTTAAACCACAACAATGCTCTTGTAAAGTGCCAAAGTGAAAATGGGAGCTGAACTTACAACCTTAATGCTTCCCCTGCACCCATACAGTCCTGCATACATTTTTTACCACGCCTCAGTAAAAGAATGACTGATGATTTTTCTGGTCAAATGCATCATTGTGCTGTATTGTATCCATGTTGATCTAGTGCCATATGTTCTTCTAGGTTATATAGGGTATAGAAGGACAGGACAGGTTCCCAAAAGGAGACTGGGGAAGGACAACACAGAGGGAAAGAAGGCATTTGCCATTTTATACTCTTTCCATCTGCACTGTCTACTTGATGAAACCATCTATTTGCAGAAGGTGGTACTTGATGAAAATGCAAGTCACTGTTAGATGGCAAGTCAAAGCAGGTTCTGTCTGTAGTTTTATTTGAATGGAAGTTTTAAAGATACATAATTAATTGCTACATTGCTTCCTTCACAGCACATTGCTGTAAGCACTCATTTTTTCCTAGATCTCATACAGAAAGTCTTCTTGTATAATCTGGCATCACAGATGATACTGAAAATCAGGCCTCAGGAGTGCTGAACATTACACTACTGGAGTTAGCAGTCAGTTTAGTCTCAGACTATATTTTCCTCAATATTTTGATAAAGTTTTGCAGATGTGAAATAGATTTTTTATATACTGTGGGTGTATCAAGATGAAAGTAATACACAGGTTCTGCAGAAGAAAACAAGACTCTGGAAGTGGTACTAAAATTAATTAATTGAAGGCTCATCTTTCAGTTACCATAGTACCATGAGACTGAGACCAAAGCCTTTGACTGATCACAATTTTGGTGAGGTTTTTTTTTTTCCTCTTCAAAAACAACCCAAATAATAGACATACACTTTGCATGCAATCACATTTGGGACATTTTCACGTACTGTTACAAAATCTATCATATTCACTGCCTAGCAGCATGAGTTGGGTGAACTGTAATCACGACATACATATGGGTTTCAAAGACACTAAAAAGGCTAGTGTTTGAATTCTGGGATGACATATTTTGTTGATTTCAATGCTAGATTGAAAACCTAAATTCTAACACTACACTTACAGGTAACTTCATGTGAGAGAGCTGCGTAAGCTTCCTTTGTAGTCAGTGGATATCTAATCAGAGAACTTGAGCAAGCTGAGAGTTACTGAGATGACTTCATGATCACCTAATAGCTCATTATACTTATATGACTGTAATGGACACCTGTGCAACTCATATGTAGAGACCTGCATTTTAGATATGTTAAATGTAGATATCTGATCAGGAAGCCAAATGCCACACATAGTTTGCACACAGAATAGACTTTACTTTACTGTCATGTTCACTTCCTAAACTGTACCTTCTGGAATTTCAGTAGGAAGGTTATTGAATTGTACCAAGGTGATGAGGGCAACAGCTCTCCTGGTTTTGTATTAAGCCGTGCACAGGTGTAGGACAAACAGTCTATCTGCATTGTCTTCTCACCCGTGAAATTGACTGAGAAAGTAATTCTTGGCAGGATTTGTCAGAGCCCTGCAGCTCTGTGTGGTTCAGCAAAGATTACCTACAAATCTGTCTCACATCTCTCCCAGGAAGAAGACGGCAGAGCAAGTTTCTGTTGCTTACTGAATGGGGAACCTTGCCATACCTAGATGGGACAACTTATTCCTGACAATTCTGTCACTCCAGGAAAGAAATTAACCTTGATCAGATTACTCAGAAATGCTAGAGATGACCTGAAAAGAGCCCTTAAGGCTCTCAGGCCCACAAGATACAAATAACAAACTTGGGCTAAACAATAACTATGAGAAATCTGCGCTACCATAGGTTCAATCCTACTCCTAGCTGTGCAACAGCTACAAATTTGGAAATGTTTTGCAGTCTGTCTTTGACGGACATAGAGAAGTTTTCAGCAGGAATCCTGCACAGGTTTCCCTTGAGTAGTCTGACTAATAGTGCTGCATGTTAGAAGTTATTTCCCTATGAATTATGTATGAGTTCTGGTGTGCTTTCCTGTACAAACCTTTAGGGTCACAGCATAAGTCTGCCATTTCTGTGGAGTCAGGAAAACTCTAGCACTAGGTTGCTTCTAGAAAATGATTATTTTCAGTGAAACAGTTCAGAAAAGGAGAAGATCTATGATTGGGGTACAAACCAATTATGACTAGTTATTAGCCTCTGCTTGCTACATATCCAGCTCAAAACAGCCACTGGTTAGAATTGGCCTGTGAGATGCAGCTCTGCTTATGATTTCAAGTTTGGAAATTATTTCTGTCTATGTGAGACTACCGGAAGTAAATTAGGAATGGAAAATCAACAATGTGTTGAATTTTTAATGCTTTAAGCAATATTCTTGTTAAAACCTTCTCTAACACTTTACAGGCTGGCCAGAATCAGATTGACTTCAGTCGAAACCTGTTTCTGCTCTTTCCAACATTTTGTCAAGAGGAGAATATTTCTACAGGGTGATCCAGCACCCATGAGTTGGTATTTACGGTGGGAAGAAGTGTTCTAGTCAGAGCTCTGACTAGACTGGGTCAGTATTATGTGTGATAGCTACTGGCAGGCTGAGGCTGCAGGTTAGTTTAGCAGGTAGGATGATCCATAGATAGGATCATGGTCATTGTCAGAGGAACTCCAGCTTCTCCAAGTGCTTCCTCAGTATGGCAAGAAGATGCTAGGACAGAACCGAGGAATAATGATAAGTTTGATGTGGTGATCTTTGTGCATTCAAGGCTGTGAAAAGAATCATGAGGAAACACCTCTTTCAATATGTTTTGGGGAAATGCAATGAGTTAAAGTGAATTTGGTTCACCACTGTTTTAGAGCAGCCCAAAATAAAATCTGTGGGAGGTAGTGATAAGAATTCTCTTTTTTTTTTTTTTTTTTTTTTTTTTTTTTTTTTTTCCCAGAACATTTCCTAAATATCTATTTAGAAAAAGCATACAGGGATGATAAACAATGCCACCCTGCAGTACAAGAAGAAGGTAAGGTAAGGTAAGGTGAGTTTTACTGCAGTGATTGCTAGCATTGGCACAGAAAGCCATGGGATTGGGACTTAAGGACAAGCACCGGAGAAGATGAGGACACAGCCTCACACTGCAAACTCAGGCAACTCTGACAAATAGAAGCTTTCTGATTCAGACTTACTGTTTCCGTGACACAGCAAAAAAAATTATCAGAAACTAAGTTATGTGTAGTAAAATAATCCCTGTCTTCTTCTATCCCACCTTTCCTCCTGTCTGAATCTCATTTTGCTAAATAATTTTGCTTCATTTTTGCTATGGAAGATTGCAGGGAAAGGCATATTCCTGCAGAACTGCCAGTATAACTTTCCTTGTGAAAATCTGACTTGGGAAGCAACTACTCTCGAGGGAACATGGTTTAATTTATACACCAATTAACAGTGTAAATTAATGCTTTACTGTTCATCCTCTCTCCAAAGATTTTGAGTGCCAGTGGAGATTTCATTCTGAACAAAGATGAAAGACTTCAGAGCAGAGCAGAAAAGATGAGAAAATCTCCAAAAATTAAAAAAAAAAAAAAAAAAAAGCAAGCATATAAAACACCTTGAGTGCAACTTGCTGTAGCTGGTTTGGATACTCTCATGAATTGTCCCGCTTCCACATAGCTGGCAGACTAGGACAGAATTAGCTAGAAAACAGATTTTTCTTTAATTAAAACTTTCAGATTTCATAATCTTGAGTTCCCAATTTGGATGAAAAGCCAAATAGTTTCTACAAGCCTAAAATTCCAGTTTGACAAGTTAAACCTCTCTGTTTAATTTTTGCGCCTAGGATATGAAGTTTAAGGATGCGTTTGTATTAATGACTTATTTCAGATAAGAAGTGGTATTCAAGCAAATTTCCCAGTTATCCCTGCTTACTGTGTTTTGAGTCATGCCACAGAGCTCTGAGACAGAGCACACAAACTATATTCCTTCTGGAAATTAATTTTTGAAGTTTAATCAAAAGATGTACTCTTAACATGCACCAAACAGCAGTGAACACCTAGTGCCCAGGATTGGACTAGTGCTAGTCTGAAGTAAACGTTGAATATGGACTTCATTATTATTTCATTCATGTCTGCTCCTACTATGCACATGACTCCTTAATGTTGCCTCAGTCTAATAATCTAAGTGACTGACTTTGTTTTTCCATGCTTTAGTGCATCAGGTAAATATAAGTGGAAAATTTTTATGAATAGCAAAAGTGAGGACTGCTGCATAAATCAAAGCTTGAAGAATGGAGAGAAGGAATATTTGGGAGGGGGAAGAAGAATGAGTCTCCTCAGAGCCCCAGAAAGCGCTGCAGATCTTGGAAGCATTTTGCAGTGACATCCAGGTGTGGTACCTGCCAGGTACCAACAACCCTGAGCGCAAAGTGGAACCTTCTCTTGTCTCTGCAATCACCCAGGGTGCTTGGAAGGCCCCTGAAGCAATGACTGACACCTGAGCTAGCACACCACTTGCTTCTTACCAACTCCACAACAGAGTGGTTAATCTCACAATCTCACCAGAACCTTGTTTGGTTAAACAAAAAAAAAAAAAAAAANNNNTTAAAAAAAAAAAAAAAAAAAAAAAAAAAAGAAAAAAGAAAAGATGAACTGCCTCAAATTTATGGCAGTATGCCAGAAGAATTGCAGATATTAGCTCTTGGTGCATCTTAACGCCTCCTCTTCTAGTAAAAATGACTACATACAATTCTAGATTCCTAAATCATGGAGAAGGATATACACACTTTTTTATAACTCCCCAGTATGTGAGGCCTTCCAAATTTCTTAAAAATAAGGATCTGGAAGGTGCAAATAGGCAACAGGAGGAACAAATGAATTGCTACAAATGTAACAGGTATTTCTCTGTAGTAATTAAAGAAAATATACATAAACTTTATTCATTCTTCAGTCACAGTGCTACATCAGATTCCTTTAAAGCACTGCCTAAATCATGCATAAATATGAGAATCTGCTTCTGCTATGTTACCTTATCCAGTAGCTTGCCTTTAGGGTTCATGGAAGAATTTATATCACCAGCTGGAGGAATCCGATGTTAGACATAAATCACAATATCTGTTTATCATTGTTAATGTGGGATTTAGATAACGTTGCTCTATCAAATTTGTGCTAATAATTTAATAAAGTTTATCTCATATATTGACAGTTAAAGCCTTTGAAAGCTATTATGATAAATGCTTCATATCTGTATATATTTTTCCCTGTAATTCAGCAACAAGTTGCTAATGTTGGTTTATCAATATGTTTTATCTGCACAAGGCTATTTAGCTTTGCTTCACTGATAGTTCTGTGATAAGACACCTCCTTTCACAATCCAACTTGACAGAGACATGTGGTAGAAGCTGCATATCTGGCTCACAAACAACATTTCTATTTACAATATGCCAGAATTACATGGAAGATTTCCTTATGAGATTGTCTTTGCAAAAGCGGTGTTTAATTACCAGTAACCTGAAATTGTTTTGCAAAACAAACTTCCACATATCACCTTGAAAAAGACTGAAACATGCATTAATGATGTGCAAAATCAAGCTACAAAATAATGTTATGTGATGTAAGTCACTGTAAAAACTGGTGTAGATTTCTTGAACTTTGAGGAATGATTTAAATGAATTTTTACCTATTTCCTAGCAGTCATACTCAGTGCACTATTTCTCAGAATCTTCTAAATTTTCATGTGTTGCTTAAAGCAAAATTTGAAGTTGCATCTGTTATGCAGAAGAGATATCCAAATTCAGTGTGAGGAAGGAAATTAGATATTTCACATCTTTTATGTGAATATATCTCTCACATATTTTAAGCTTTTTCTATAATCATTTTTTCTTTTCATGCCTTTATTAGGTCTTTTCTTCCCTGGATACGTGTTCATTTTAAAACCTACAAAGTTCTTTAAACCTGTTTGCCTTTTTAGTATATCCACAGGCTGATTTAGTCTCCAACATCAGGCAAGCTACTGCAAAACATATTCCAAATCTTCTCAGGGAAAATACTTTTTTTCTTTTAAATGTCAATCTTGCAAAACTTTTCTAGATTGCTACCAAAGAAACCCTAATGCTTAACTAAATCTATGTTTTCTATAACAAAACAGAACTTGCAATGTGCCGTATAGAAATATAACATTGTAGAGTTTTCAAAAACACAGAGTCTACTGGGAAAAGTAATCTTAGCATTACCTGGAAAAAAAGTACCCAAAACACAAACAATACTCAAAATTGAATATGCTTTTATATGCTGATCTTTGCAGAAATAAATGAAGACATTTTTGTAGGTGACATAACACCAGCAACCATCATTTTCATTATCTTATAGTCCTCTGTCTTGAAGCAAAAACTGCCTCAGATAATGTCATGATGTTTTAAAAATAAAATTTAAATGTATTGGTGAATAAGCGCATGTTTCGTTGGTCATTATATCACAGATCTCCACAGCTTCTGGGATAGAAGATTAAAGACCGTTTCTTTAAACAGAAGTATCTCAAGTAATTTTATTTGACAGTTTGACATTTATGCTATCAGTTTTAAGAATCATGTTTAAGCTGAGTGCACTCTAATACATCTGCTGTGATAACACAATTTTTACACTTTGAAAAGTGTGTGTTTTTCATCATTCATTGTCATGCTTTAGTAAGGTTTTTGACACATGAATCTACAGGTTTTTAAATAAATTCTTAAACGATTTGTCCCATTAAGATAAAAATAATATCAGCTTGAGTATTGTGTTGGATTTAGGAAGCCATACTCATTCATTGTTTTTCATGACAGTGCCACACTGGCCATATTAAACCAGTTTCCACTACAATCTTGCATTCAAAGCAAGTTCTGTATTATTTTGCTTAAAAGTAGGAGCTTTGCATACCCATTTCTAAAAGTCTCTGAAGGTTTCAGAAGTTAAGACTGTCACACATACATTAATATTTCCTGGCCTATGGCCCAGCCATAAATTCCACTACAAACTAATGACTTCTAACTATTTTCTAATAAACAATTAATAAAATTTAAAGTAGTTAATTTTGCTTTGTAACTCATAATGGATACAGGCATTCCTTGATAAGAACTCTTTTCAGATATGCCCACTGGAGTTAGAGATGTGATTTTATTTAAACTTATGGATGCAACATACAATCCATATTTGGTTTTTTAGGGAATTTTGGTCTATTTCAGTAATTTTGAATTTATCTTTATTAATCTAACTGAAGCTGCCAATGACTTATGTTTTATAATGCATTAAGAAATGCACATCTAGATTCCATTTAATTTATCTGGAGACAAATTTTTGGTTCAGTGGAAATTCCTTCTAAAGGGAATTTCATTACATGAAATTCCCATCTCTGCCAGTGTTTCTTTGTGGATGGTTTTCTACTTCCCATGTATGTGCTGTTGTAATACCTCTGAAAAAAAGGTGATGGAGAAAAAGGATTTCAAATTGACTTCAAGGATATTCTACATCCTAGATTATCCAGAGGTTTTTGAGGAACTAACAAAAAGAAATATACAAGTTATAGGGTAACAAACAACATCCAGAGGCATTCAGAAATGCAAGAGTTCACAAATCTTGGTCTGTTCTCTGAGGGATCATCTCTGCATTTGGGAGGTGTTTGGCATTGATTAATGTAAAGCTTCATTTCCTTTACAAACAAACGGTATAGAATTAGAAAATTACCTATTGTCCAGGCTCAAGTTCCAAATGTAGCTTTACAATCTTAGTATGCTCACCACACAATTTTCTTCTTTGTCCTCTCTTCATCGTTCTCATGTTTTCTCCTCTGGAATTTGACATAATCAATGGTCTGACTACATTACTAAGATCCTTCTGACCAGAGATTTGGTACATAGAAATGGCAATTCAAACTTTTTTTTTTTTTTTTTTTAAATCACTTTAATTGGAATGAGAAAAATCTTGTCTTTAATTTTCCATTGCTGAATTCTCCTAATCTCAAGACTGGGCAAAATATATAGCTCATAGCACCTAGGGACAGCCTTTTTTTTTTCCCCATACTTTTAACCCAAAACATACTATTTGTTTCTGTAATATGATTCCCTGACAGGAAATGGAAAGATTAAAGTGAATTAGTGCTTTTCCACTCTTCTACTGATTGTTAATGCATCTTACCAGGAATAGGAAAACAATTTTTCAAATACACCTGGTGTGCAGGAGTTGGCTGGGGTGTAGCTCATAGTCCTGGCTGCCCTGAGGCACTGTAGCAGCTCTCCAGCTTTGTGCATTGGCTACACAACACCAGGGAAAAGAAAGCTCAAAGTTTTTTCAGTAACACCTCAAAGAGGAGCAGGAGACAAGACAAAAGCTTCTTTAAATACTGACCCCCAGTCTATTTTTATGGCTATTAAATCAGACTTAAATCCCAATGGCTAAGATATGTGGGGAAAGGTCTTCCAGAAGCTGCCAAAACCTAGGACTATGAGCAAAACAGTTTTTAAAATGTCTAGCTTTTAGCTAAGTTTAATGGTAATAATTCAGCATGGCTGCTGACAGTGTCATAAAGAATCTTTTGTAAGAGAATATTAACCCTGCATATGCAACATAAACTGAGTCAGGATATCATATGAAATATGAAAGTTTTGCTAGAATCAAATACTATTCAAGACAACAAATTTTGAGCTAGTCTGGCATTTTTGAATAAAATCTTTCCCCAGTCAGTGTTTTCCAGTAAAAGCAAGAAGCTTTTGCAGTATTAATTTACTCTTAAATAAAATTGACAGTAATGCCTGTTGAGGTGCAGAAGTGAGCCACTACATAGCCAGCCCTTTCCAATGCAGTGTGAGGGCCTTAATTGCTATTCTTGTGTGCACATATCTTGACTGAGAAACACTGAGAGCGTTTTGGATTTTGATTTAGGTTTCTGAAAAAAGGGGATATACATAAAAGCACAAATGGTTTGTGAGGATGTAAAACACAGAAGTGAATTATGCTACTGAAATGACAAAGGCAAGATAAAAAGAAAAAAAAAAAAGAAGGAATTATTATACAGTGTACTCTGAATTATCCAGAGGTTTCAGGTTTTTACTGTTGGAGTACACCAGAAAAGCAGTTACTGAGTTTTAGGCAATGTAGTGACAGTGGGAAATTTACCAAGATGTATTAAGTTATTGTGAAGACCTGTAAGGAATATTTTGCATCTTCCAAGGAAGGTTTCTATATTTTGATCTTATTTCCATGACCAACAATCTTAAGTATGTAATACCAAAATGGATTGAGCCAGGTCCTTGTAGTACAGGAAATGAGATATGAGAGTGAACTACTGAGCTATGACAACTTGCAAGGGTATGGTTTGCACCATTCCTGAAATTAGTTTTTCTAAATGTGAAGTTTCAAGTGTTTCTGAATGTTGTAACCTAAATCTAAGTTCTCTTTCTACCCATATCTGTGCTGCATATGCAGTTTCTGTGAATATTGGTACTGCAACTAACGAATCATGGCAGCATGAGAGCACGGTTGGAGTTAGAATTGCTCTTCTTGATCACTTTGATTTGCTATGAAATTACATTGGAACTGTACTAACATACAGTATGCCTGGTAAGTTTTAATTGTACAAGTGAAAAAGCAGCAAACTTTTGCTGATGCTGAAAAAATAAGTGGGCCAATTTGAATATTTTTAAATACCTCAAGGATTAAGTTACTGAATTACTCACAAGCTCTTGAGATTCTGCTGTACAAAACCTGTTAAAGCCTGGTCTGCAGAAGAATAAAACCCCAAATTTCCTGTTCACACTCCAGGAAGTCTTGTATAGTGGCTTATTTATGCTGAACCTCTTTAATTATAAGGTCATGGATTTTTATGGTTGTATACATCAAATAGAATATTCAATTTACATCAAACACTGTTCTGCCAAAAAGGACGAATTAAAATGAGCTGGTTTTCTGCCTGAATTAATATTAGAAGGAAAACTACAAAATATGGTCTCTGAAAATCAGCAAAGGTAGAAACAGGATTAAATCTGTCAGCACATCTGGGAACAGTCCCAGAACTAAAGGCAGTCAAGCACGAGTACTTTAATGGTTTTCACTGTGTGTTGGATCAAGGTTCTTTGTTTATCCCTCTTATAAGTGAATTTTTGTAGTTTCTGATTGACACCTTACTTTCAGCTCCCCATACCTTGCTTGCTGTACATAAAACGTCCAAGTGAGGTGACATCTGAAAATGTTTCTTGCCAGATGTGGAAAGATCCTTTTTTATTGCAAAGAAAATTTGTGCTCCAAGAGAGCAGTCAGTCTAATCTGACTTAATCTAATCATTTAGATTTCAAGGCATACCACATTTTCTGAAATTCTGCTTCTGGTAACCCTGGAAGAGTCAAGAAGTTGGGTGATTCAACCAGACCCATATTTCTGTAGAACACGAGAACTGGGCCTGGGGTTTTTCTTTCCTAAATATATATGTCTATAACTTACTATCTACATCAGACTTTGAAATTTTGAAATTTTTTCACAATTAGTAGATATTTACAGAGAATATTTCATCTGACATGGTTTGCATGTCTACTTCAAGATGTTTGTCTACTTCATCTGATTCATCTGGGGTTTTTTACCAATTCCTAAAGAAGCTTTGTGTAGTCACCTCTGATATGTGCTATTACATATAAATTTAAGTGTAATTAATTCTCTGCTGAATGTCTTTTCACTTACCAGAATGAGAGATTAAATATGGAAGGTTACTTTGGAAATATCTACGAAAAGAAAAGAAAAAAGGGGAAGGGAAGG